>JBBPBX010067951.1:8341-19273 GCA_038048925.1 Garcialebias charrua | reverse complement strand
TCATGAGCTGCACCTCCATGTCTGTCGGCTCCTGCTAAACTTTACATTAATGAGACACACACATGTTTCTAACTCCTACTCTGTGGATCTGTAACAAATAAATTACTGATCTGTACTATAACAACCACTAAATAAAATGAAATATTAGCTGAATCTGTTCATTGCCTGAAGTCAAAGCTCTGCAGAATGGACACAGCTGTAAAAGTTCCTTCGGTCTTTGAATTATAATTTGAAAACTTCCTGTTTTACTGGATAAGATTAAATGTTCTGGTCTTGTTTTCTTCCAGCATTTATCAGTAAAGTCTACAGTTCTATATGAAAATTGTGTATTTTGTTAAAGTTCCACGTTATTTTGAGGAACGCTCTGACACTGCAGAACAGTGGAACCTGTTCTAAAACATCCTGCTGACACTCTGAGCTCACAGGAACATGTGATGATCCTCCAGAAACATTCATCCCAAAGAATCTTCTGTCACAAACAAAACAGCATTCGTTTAATGTACATTTATCAGAACATGAGTTGATTACGGGCCCAGAGACCACCTGACTGACTTCTGCTGAAAACTATACACCTGACTCCAGCTGTAAAATCTACACCCAAAGTCAGCTGCAAACTTTACAGAACTTTAGCTGAAAACTTTACACCTGACTCCAGCTGTAAACTTTACACTTTAGCTGTAAACTTTACACTTTAGCTGAAAATTTTACACCTAACTTCAGCTGCAAACTTTACACGACTTTAGCTGAAAAGTGAAAACTATACACCTGACTTCCGTTGTAAACTATACACCTGACTCCAGCTGCAAACTTTACACGACTTTAGCTGAAAACTATACACCTGACTTCCGTTGTAAACTATACACCTGACTCCAGCTGTAAACTTTACACGCCTTTAGCTGAAAACTTTACACCTGACTCCAGCTGTAAACTTTACACGACTTTAGCTGAAAACTTTACACCTGACTCCAGCTGTAAACTTTACATGACTTTAAATTCAAGATCTTTTTTATTGAATTTTTCCTTTTTTTTTCCTTCAGACAACAACAACAACAACAACAACAACAACAACAAAAAAACAAAAAAACACAACAATCAATCTAAGTTACAACATGTAGAAAATAATCCCTACCCAATCACTGCCAAAAGAAAAGGAAAAAAATAAATAAAAGGTAAAATAGCCAAGAGACTGCATTAACCTGAATGAGTTGTGTTGTCAAAGAGACTGGAACAGATTCAGGAAAGGTCCCCAGACATTCTCAAATTTACCCTCTTTCTGTTGGAGTGTGAATCTGATTTTCTCCAGCTTTAAACAGGACATGATGTCAGCCAACCACTGAGCGTGAGTGGGTGGAAACGGTTCTTTCCACCTAAGCAAAATAGCTCGTCTGGCCAGGAGAGAGGTGAACGATATTACATGTTGTTGGTTTTTATTTAGGTTTGTCATGCCCTCTACAAGACCAAACAGAGCAATCAGTGGGTCAGGGTTCAGGCGTGTATCTAGTACATGTGATAAAGTCTGAAAGATTTCCCGCCAATATTTGTTCAGAGATGGGCAAAACCAAAACATATGGGAGAGAGAGGCTTCAGCATGTTTGCATCTCACACAGTATGGGCTGACATCAGGATACATAGAGGACAATTTCAGTTTAGAGATGTGAGCTCTGTGCACCACTTTAAATTGTATTAGACAATGTCTAGCACAGAGAGAACTGGAGCTCACCAGTTTGAGTATGGAGGTCCAAGAGTCCTCTGAAATAGAGGAGCCGAGATCCTCTTCCCAAGCAGCTTTGATTTTATCTGAGGAAGCACGCTTCAAATCCAATAGTTTACTGTAAATGAATGAAATGGACTGTTTTTTATTTGGGTCTAGAGAAAGAATAGTGTCAACAATACTGCTATCAGTTGAAATGGAGAGGCTGGACAAATGAAGAGTAATAAAGTGCCGTATTTGGAGATACCTAAAAAAATTGGACTGGGGAAGACTAAATTTTTCACATAGTTGTTGAAATGAAGCTAAAGTGTTATTGAGAAACAAGTCATTGAAGCGTACTATACCCCTTCTTTGCCATTCTTTAAAAACAGAGTCCTGAGATGAGGGTTTGAAAAGTTGGTTAGACATGATAGGGCTATAGAGAGAGAAACTAGAGAAATTGAAACATTTACGAAATTGTGCCCAGATTTTTAGTGAGTGTTTTATAACTGGATTTATAACAGTTGTAAGTGGTGGAAGCGGGAGTGAGGATCCCAAGAAAGCCACGGAGGACCATTTCCCAGAACACTGTGACTCCATCTCTACCCAGTCAGGGCTGTCAGGCCTGTTGTAATAGAATGACCAGAATGCTAGACAGTGCAAGTTTGCTGCCCAATAATAAAAGCGGAAATTTGGAAGGGCAAGACCGCCTGCGGCCTTAGTTTTTTGGAGATGTGTCTTATTTAAGCGTGGACGTTTTCCTTGCCACAGATATGATGAAATGATGGAATCTAACTGAACAAAGAATGAACCAGGGATAAAAACAGGAATATTTTGAAAAAGATATAAAAACTTAGGTAAAGTGACCATCTTGACTGAGTTAATACGGCCTGTGAGGGAAATGGAAAGCGGTGACCATCGGGATAATGCCTGCTTTGTCTGATTCAACAGAGAGACAAAGTTTTCTTGATATAAATCTTTATACCTCCTCGTAACTGTAACACCCAGGTAAGAGAATTTTGTCTTCTCAATTTTAAGAGGCCATTTACCAAAGTCAAGAGTCTGCGCCAGGGTATTGACAGGGAAAATTACACTTTTACTCAGGTTTAATTTGTAACCAGAGTTTATTCCAAATTCCTCAAGTAATGATAAAACGGAGGGCAGCGTGTCAGTCGGATGAGAAATGAAAAGTAAAAGGTCATCAGCATAAAGGGAGACCTTGTGCTCCATATCGCCTCTCCAGATTCCTGAAATTGTGTCACAGGACCGCAAGGCAGTGGCAAGAGGTTCAATTGCCAGGTCAAAGAGCATAGGGCTCAGTGGGCATCCCTGGCGAGTTCCTCGATGTAGACTGAAGGGTTTTGATATCTGAGAGTTGGTACGAATGGTTGCGGTGGGATGTGAGTAAATTAATTGCACCCATGTAATGAAATTGGGGCCAAAACCAAATTTGTCAAGAACATTAAACAAGTAGTCCCATTCAACCCGATCAAATGCTTTCTCTGCATCAAGGGAAATAACACACTCAGGAACAGTATCCGAAGGAGAATAAATAATGTCAAAAAGGCGTCTGACATTAAAAAAGGAGTGCCTGCCTTTAATGAATCCAGTCTGGTCTTTTGATATGATCAAAGGAAGGATCTTTTCCAACCTTTGAGCAAGAACTTTGGCTAAAATTTTGGCGTCTGTATTTAAAAGGGAGATTGGTCGATAAGAGGAACAGTGAGTTGGGTCTTTTCCTTTCTTTGCAATGAGGGTAATGCAGGCCTCTAAAAAAGATTTCGGAAGGGATCCTTGGTCAAATGACTCTAAGAGAACCGAGTGTAGGAGTGGGGAAAGTAATGAAGAAAATTTCTTAAAAAATTCAGCAGGGAAGCCGTCAGGACCCGGACATTTGCCAGACTGCATTACCGATACAGCTGACACAATTTCTGTCAGGGATATTGGGATCTCCAGTGCATCTTTCAGGTTGGGTGTGAGTTTTGGCATGTTGGTCTTTTCGAAAAACTGAGAAGATAAATTCTTGTTGGTATGGGATTCTGAAGTATATAAATGGGAATAAAAGTCCTTAAATGCTCTGTTAATTTGTAAATGATCTAGAGTTGTGGTGCCGTTCTCTAATTGGATCTTAGGGATGATTTGTTTAGCCATGGCACCCTTCAACTGATTTGCCAGTAGTTTTCCTGACTTTTCTCCATGTATGTAAAATGATGATTTACTTTTCAAAAGTGATTGTTCTATTGAGTATGTAGACAATAAATCAAACTTAGTTTTGAGTTCTACTTTTTTTTTGTACAGATTAGGGCATTTGTTTTGAGCATATTGTTGATCAATTTCTTTTATCTGCTGGGCTAAATCAGTTCTTTCTTTTTGAGATTTTTGCCTCAGCCGGGCGGTATATGAAATGATTTGTCCCCTAAGATAGGCCTTAAGGGTATCCCAAACTGTTGACAGTGGGATCCCAGGAGTTCTGTTTATGGATAGAAAGAAGGTTATTTCTTTTTCTATAAATGTAACAAAATCATTGTTTAACAGTAACGTTGAATTGAATCTCCACTGTCTACTCCTTATAGGAATGTCAGGGAGGGACAAAGACAGAGTGACAGGTGCATGGTCTGAGATGACAATACTGTGGTAGTCACAGCCACGGACAGAGGGAAGAAGTTTGTTGTCCATGAAAAAGTAATCGATCCTCGAGTATGAATGATGAACATGAGAAAAAAAAGAATATTCTCTCTCAGCTGGGTGTAAAAAACGCCATACATCGCACAGGCCATACTTAGATAGAAAGGCACGAATAGTATGGGATGACCTGCTGGCTGTGGCAGGGTTTGTAGAGGATCTGTCCAAAACTGGGTCCAACCAGCAATTCAGGTCACCACTGAGTATCAATGAGTATGTGTTTAGGTCCGGGAGCAGTGAGAATAATTTCTCAAAGAAACCAACATCATCCGTATTTGGGGCATAAACGTTAACTAGCACTACTGGTGTGTTGTACAATTTACCGGAAACAATCACAAAACGACCATATTTATCTGAGTTAACTTGAATGGAAACTCTGCCCGTGCCATGTTTGCAGTAATCGTTTGCTATCGTCACTTCTAATGTGAGTCTCCTGCAGGAAAGCAATGCCTGTATTTAACTGTTTTAAATGAGAGAGCACCTTCCTTCTCTTGACGGGGTGGTTTAAACCTTTGACGTTCCAGCTTGACAACACCAACTGACCACTCATATTACTAATAATTTGTATAAGAAAGGTAGGTAATACAGTCTAATGTGTTGATGGCTGTGCAGTTCTTGGCAAAGTGAAAGAAAATATAAATTAATGGCAGTGATGGACCCCCCACCCCCTCCCTTTCCCACCCTGGACAGCTGCAACAGACAGAAGCAGCAAGCTCCATAGAAATTAAAAATAAGTCTCCTGTCTAACTTTTAAACTAGTGCTCCAGTATCATCAGAGGAAAAAAAATGTATAAGCACCTCATGCAAGGCCAAAAATGTACACATAGATGTGTGATCACGCATACACATATAAACAAGGTTAAATTAATCCTAATCCTAAATTAAATCTTCAATCAGTCCAAGACCAATTCAAGATTCAATTCAAGATAGTCAACAGGTAAACAAGAAGAGGAAAAATGTTAATAGTTCAAAATAATATATTAAAAACATTATATATTTCACCCATTTTTATACCTGGATAGGCCTACTTCAATTATTTATGTGCCTAAATACCTAATGCCTAAAAAAAAAAAAAAAAATTAATTTATAAGCACCTCACAAACTAGTTTAAAGTATGCAAGGCCAAAAAATGTATACACATAAATGTGTACCGGTAATCACGCACACATATACAAACGTAAAGTTAAATTAATCCCAATCTCAAATTAATTATCAATCAATCCAGGACTAACCCAAGATTCAGCTCAAAATAGTCAACAGGTAAACGAGAAAAGGAAAAATGTTTCATTTCAAAAATGTTAATAGTTCAAAAAAAGCTGCAACTAAAAAAGTCTCAGATAATCAGAGTATGGGCAGAGTCCTGCTCATCTGTTCCTCACCTCATGTAAAGAAAAGTTTAGTGTAATAATCAAAGCCAGTGCGGGAACAGCGCATTGTTCATCAGTTAGAAGAAAAGTTTAAATATTACTTGCGCTGTGAAGCTTGAAAGGTGTCACTGAACTTCTGCGCCTCTTCGACCGAGCCCAGCCACTTTCTGTTTCCAGCAGGTAAAGTCACGCGAAGTCGAGCAGGAAAAAGCAGAGCAGGTTTTAGACCCAAAGAATACAGGCAGCCATCACGTCCTTATATTCCACTCGCTGGTTGAGGACTTCTGGGCTGTAGTCTTCCACGATCCGCACCGGTTTCCCCTGGTATTCAAGCCTGCCTCTGCGTCGAGCCTCCCGGATCATGAGCTCCTTCACCTGGACCCGGTGCACTCGCAGGATAACCGGGCGCGGCCGCTGGTCCGAGGCGGGTTTCGGAGCGAGGGTTCGATGAGCCCGGTCCAGTTCGGGTGGAGAAGGAAGCGTGTCACGCCCGTAGATGTCACACAGCAGGTTGGAGAAGAAGTCTGTGGGACGTCCGCTTTCAATAGATTCCGGTAAACCCAGCACACGAATATTCTGCCGTCTGCTTCGATTTTCTAAATCCGCCAGTTTAGATCTTAGTCTGGCGTTTTCCTCCTGCAGAGTTGAGCAGGTGTTTTCCACCTCCGACATGCGCTGGCTCAGGTCGTTAGTGACAAGTTCCAGTGATGACACACGCTGGCCGTGTTCCTCCACCGCGAGCCGAGTCTGGTCCAATTTGATATCCAGCTGGTGAAAAGTTTGTTTAAACTCAGCTGACAGCGCAGCGCGGTGTTCCTCCAGCAGCGAGGTAATTGCCTCGAGGGTTAGGCCAGCGTCATCCTTCTCAGCGTCTTTCTTCGATCTTGTCGACTTTTGAGACATTTTTAATTTAAAATCTTCAAAAGAGATGCTTGATAGAAGTTGTGTGCGTGATGATAGGCAAAAAATATTACATATAGAGGGCTTGGTGGTACTAAAAAATAAATTTTACCCGGAGCACTGGCAAGTGCGACTCACTCCATCTCACGACCACACCCGATTTTCCAACTTTACATGACTTGAGCTGAAAATTTTACACCTGACTTCAGCTGCAAACTTTACACGACTTTAGCTGAAAACTATACACCTGACTCCAGCTGTAAACTTTACACTTTAGCTGAAAACTTTACACCTAACTTCAGCTGCAAACTTTACACGACTTTAGCTGAAAACTATACACCTGACTTCTGTTGTAAACTATACACCTGACTCCAGCTGTAAACTTTACACGACTTTAGCTGAAAACTTTACACCTGACTCCAGCTGTAAACTTTACATGACTTTAGCTGAAAACTTTACACCTGACTCCAGCTGTAAACTTTACATGACTTTAGCTGAAAACTTTACACCTGACTCCAGCTGTGAACTTTACATAACTTTAGCTGAAAACTTTACACCTGACTCCAGCTGTAAATTTTACACTTTAGCTGAAAATTATACACCTGACTCAAGCTGTAAACTTTACATAATTTTAGCTGAAATCTTTACACCTGACTCCAGCTGTAAATTTTACACTTTAGCTGAAAACTATACACCTGACTCCAGCTGTAAACTTTACATAACTTTAGCTGAAATCTTTACACCTGACTCCAGCTGTAAATTTTACACTTTAGCTGAAAACTATACACCTGACTCCAGCTGTAAACTTTACATAACTTTAGCTGAAAATTTTACACCTGACTCCAGCTGTAAATTTTACACTTTAGCTGAAAACTATACACCTGACTCAAGCTGTAAACTTTGCATAACTTTAGCTGAAAATTATACACAAGACTTCCATTATAAACTATACACCTGACTCCAGCTGTAAACTTTACAAGACTTTAGCTGAAAACTTCACACCTGACTCAGTTGTAAACTTTACATGAATTTAACTGAAAACTTTACACCTGACTCCAGCTGTAAATTTTACACTTTAGCTGAAAAGTTTACACCTGACTCCAGCTGTAAACTTTACATTACTTTAGATGAAAACTTTACACCTGACTCCAGCTGTAAACTTTACATGACTTTAGCTGAAAACTTTACACCTGACTCCAGCTGTAAACTTTACATGACTTTAGCTGAAAACTTTACACCTGACTCCAGCTGTAAACTTTACATAACTTTAGCTGAAAACTTTACACCTGACTCCAGCTGTAAATTTTACACTTTAGCTGAAAATTATACACCTGACTCAAGCTGTAAACTTTACATAATTTTAGCTGAAATCTTTACACCTGACTCCAGCTGTAAATTTTACACTTTAGCTGAAAACTATACACCTGACTCCAGCTGTAAACTTTACATAACTTTAGCTGAAAACTTTACACCTGACTCCAGCTGTAAATTTTACACTTTAGCTGAAAACTATACACCTGACTCAAGCTGTAAACTTTACATAACTTTAGCTGAAAATTATACACAAGACTTCCATTATAAACTATACACCTGACTCCAGCTGTAAACTTTACAAGACTTTAGCTGAAAACTTCACACCTGACTCAGTTGTAAACTTTACATGAATTTAACTGAAAACTTTACACCTGACTCCAGCTGTAAATTTTACACTTTAGCTGAAAAGTTTACACCTGACTCCAGCTGTAAACTTTACATTACTTTAGATGAAAACTTTACACCCGACTCCAGCTGTAAACTTTACATGACTTTAGCTGAAAACTTTTCCACCTGACTCAAGCTGTAAACTTTACATAACTTTAGCTGAAAACTTTACACCTAACTCCAGCTGTAAATTTTACACTTTAGCTGAAAACTATACACCTGACTCCAGCTGTAAACTTTACATTACTTTAGCTGAAAATTTTACACCTGACTCCAGCTGTAAACTTTACATGACTTTAGCTGAAAACTTTTCCACCTGACTCAAGCTGTAAACTTTACATAACTTTAGCTGAAAACTTTATACCTGACTCCAGCTGTAAATTTTACACTTTAGCTAAAAAACTATACACCTGACTCAAGCTGTAAACTTTACACGATTTTAGCTGAAAACTATACACCAGATTTCCATTGTAAATTATACACCTGACTCCAGCTGTAAACTTTACATGACTTTAGCTGAAAACTTCACACCTGACTCCAGCTATAAACTTTACATGAGTTTAACTGAAAACTTTACACCTGACTCCAGCTGTAAATTTTACACTTTAGCTAAAAAGTTTACACCTGACTCCAGCTGTAAACTTTACATTACTTTAGCTGAAAACTTTACACCTGACTCAGCTGTAAACGTTACACGACTTTAGCTGAAAACTTTTCCACCTGACTCCAGCTGTAAACTTTACATTACTTTAGCTGAAAACTTTACACCTGACTCCAGCTGTAAACTTTACATGACTTTAGCTGAAAACTTTTCCACTTGACTCAAGCTGTAAACTTTACATAACTTTAGCTGAAAACATTACACCTGACTCCAGCTGTAAATTTTACACTTTAGCTGAAAACTATACACCTGACTCAAGCTGTAAACTTTACACCATTTTAGCTGAAAACTATACACCAGACTTCCGTTGTAAACTATACACCTGACTCCAGCTGTAAACTTTACATGACTTTAGCTGAAAACTATACACCAGACTTCCGTTATAAACAATACACCTGACTCCAGCTGTAAACTTTACATGACTTTAGCTGAAAACTTCCCACCTGACTCTAGCTGTAAACTTTACATGAATTTAACTGAAAACTTTACACCTGAGTCCAGCTTTAAACTTTAAGACTTTAGCTGAAAACTTTACACCTGACTCCAGCTATAAATTTTACACTTTAGCTGTAAAGTTTACACCTGACTCCAGCTGTAAACTTTACATTACTTTAGCTGAAAACTTTACACCTGACTCCAGCTGTAAACTTTACATGACTTTAGCTGAAAACTTTTCCACCTGACTCAAGCTGTAAACTTTACACGACTTTAGCTGAAAACTTTACACCTGACTGCAGCTGTAAACTTTACACTTTAGCTGAAAACTTTACACCTGACTTCAGCTGCAAACTTTACACGACTTTAGCTGTAAACTATACACCTGACTCCAGCTGTAAACTTTACACGACTTTAGCTGAAAACTTTACACCTGACTCCAGCTGTAAATTTTACACTTTAGCTGAAAACTTTACACCTGACTTCAGCTGTAAAGTTTACAGAACAAGAAGCAGAGTCTTCATCATTCAACAAGTGACTGATGAAGACTCTGCTTCAGGTTTACTTGATTGTTAAGATCGGCAGGACATAACGACAGGTTTATTATCAGTTAGTTGTTAAAAAGTCCTTCAGAGGGACAGAAGTGCAGTGACTTTTTATTAAAGCCATTCTAAAGAACAACAACAAACACAGAGTGAAGCTTCAGCTAGAAAAACTTTATTTAGACATGATTAAATAAATGATGATTAACATGAGAAAATCTGATTTGAAATCTCTGGTTTCCTCCCATAGTCCACACACATGCACACAGGTCTGCCTTGAAAGAGATTTGTGTTCTCAGTGGGGTCTGCCTTGTTAAAAAGATATTATCATTATTATATTTGTTGATATTATATATCATATACAGGTAATCCCCGACTTACGAGCGAGTTCCGTTCCTACGACTATCTCGTTAGATGAAAATCTCGTACGTCGGAACACGAAACACGTGTTCTCGCAAGTCCGGATTTTTGGTCGTAAGTCGGAAAATTTATCTTAAAGCTACTACGAACACTCGTTTTTCAACACAAACGCACATACTAGTTCATAAACATGCTCAGAAACTTGTTTACAAATGGTTAGCTAACACATTTTCATCTAAAAACACACAAAAGTTCTGTATTTTTTGTATGTTCTTTACAAATTTACTGTTCGTTAGTCAGCTCGTAAGTCTGAAACCTCGTATGTCGGTGTGCTCGTAAGTCGGGGACCACCTGTATACAAAACAATGCCAATGGCTAAGGTGCACATTTAAAACAATGCATAGCAAAAATGATACCAAACACAAATAACCACACAAATAGGCCTATTAAAAAGATGGATTAAAAAAAAATCCTCAAATGATGCTAAATATGCATGCATGCATCCGGGAAGCATGCATCAGTGGATGCTAAATATGTTCACTCTACTTAAGCTGCTGAGTACAAATTAATTTTGTATTAACTATATTAACTGTA
>JBBPBX010067949.1:0-10250 GCA_038048925.1 Garcialebias charrua | reverse complement strand
AAAAAATAAATAAATAAAAGTTTCCAACGACGGATTCATTTCTGCTTTACCTACAACTTGCATTGTGACCAAACGTTGTATTTACTACACATGGCAACAGGCCTGGGTTATTTACGACCACTTCCCTAAACTCTGTTGGTTCATAGGGAAGTCAGAGTTGAGTGCATCAGTTTGGTCTGTGTTTCTGTGGAGCAAACATGAGCGGTGACCACACAGTTTTTCCATGTGGGCTTCTATGAATCACTCTGTTTCAGTAATTCACCCCATCTTGGGAAACTGTGTCAGTATTCCTGTTCCGATTATATTTAAACACTTTAACACCTCAGAACAGCTGATTTTAACCAGTTTGATGCTTGGTCGATCCGGTCAAGGTTAAGTTTCAGGACACAAATTGAACATCTGGCCTGCTTGAAGCCAAAATAAAAATAAAAATAAATGCACAGACGATTTCTTACTTAAATAAATGTAGAGCCCTGAATATTAATGTTTTTGTTACAGAAATTCTGGGAACTTGCCAAACAAGTGAGTGAGTTCATGACCTGGAAGCAGGTGGAGTGTCCGTTCGAGAAAGACCGCAGGATCCTGCAGTACCTGCTGACTGCGCCGGCTTTCACCGAAGACGGTGAGTTCTGGTTTGCTGTTTCCCCTACAGGCCGGGCTGAAATGGCAAAATAAAAGTTTCAAAACAAAAGTTTAAACCAGCGGCCCGAGTCTTCTTTAAATTTTATTTGGCCCCCACAAAGTTGCCAAAATCTCTAACTGAACTGTATGAATATAATGACAAAAATATGCAAAGGCTACCGTATTTTCTGCCGTATAAGTCGCATCTGTCCAAATATGTCTAATAAAGTGGAAAAATCCCCATATGTCACTTCGCCGTATACGTCACATCTATTATGTGTCACTGCCAACAACTCGTAAATGTGGGCCGGTGTTGTGCCAAAAATCAATTGGCTGCCCAATGGCGGCCGCAGAACGTGCACGGGAAGACTTTAACAAGAATTTAACAAGATTAACACAAAACCAATTATTTGTTTGCTTGTGTCTCAGTCTAACTTTTACTTGATGAATGCACATTGACTGTCAAACCAGCTGCATTTCAAAATCCGATACGCGGAAACCTGAGCATGCAGAGGGCAACTCGGTCTATTTCTTCAAAATTTAACAAGATAATCACCTAAAAACATTTTTTTTGTTTGCTTGACTTTATAGTAAAGGTGTGTCTCAGTTGAACTTTTACTTAATAAATGCACTTTGACAGTCAAATTAGCTGCATTTTGCCTGGGCGGTGCAGCGAAATGAAGCCAATTGCTTCAGGCAGATGATGGTGGCAAACTATGGCAAGCCGATTGTGTCGTTAATAGCCACTTTTACCTATTACATGATACAACGGCATGCCATCTAGTGGTAGTTTTCAATATTTTCAGTCAGAATGAATGAAAACTGTCATATCTCAGCCCAAACTGGTTTGTAAATATGGAAAAATACATAAATACGTTGCTTTGGCAGGGCATGCAAATTATGCCAAAAAACAGTGACTTATAGGCCAAAAAACACGGTATAAAGTTGGGAAATTTTATGAATATTTCATAATTGGATACCTCAAATAATGTCAAAAAATGGTACAATTTTACATCTAAACTAAATCATATTGCTTCAGATTTACCGTAAAATACATAATTTCTTGGTGGCCTTTGGTTCTTGATTAAAATTTAAATCTTCAGCAGCAAAAGAAAACAACTTTTTCTTTTCGTTCGACGTCTTAAACCCTCAGACACCTTGTAATAACCTCTGATACGTGAGATTCTGCCTCCTTGAATACACGTCAAAGTTCTGTGCCAACGGCTCTGATCACAGACTCATGGAAGAGACCCAGAGCGTGTGAAATCCTACTGTCATTGAAGCACACACACACAACTGTCCAACCAGCTTAGAGCTCTTCACGTCTCACAAACCAATTCTTTATTTTTTAATTTATTTTTCAACAACAAAAAGCTTCTGGGAGTCGATTTCTCAGGCAGAATAACAGAAGCGTTTATGTCATAAATGGAAACCGGGATAAAAAATCTATTGAAGAACATTTTTTTAAATAAAAACTATTTTCTTTTATGTTTTTCCATCACAGCTCTGTATCTGGCTTCATACGAGAGCGAAGGTCCTGAGAACAACATGGAGAAGGACAGATGGAAGTCTCTGAGGTGTGTACCACTCACCCTTCTCCTCTTCGTCTCACTCTGTTCACTCTCACTCCCCCTCCGAGGCTTTTCAGTCACTGCGGGAGTGTAGGTCACACTGTCATGGTGACCTCAATAAATACATAAAACACACACGACCACCACCGCTCTGTCACTCGTGATGTCTGCTTTATCAACTGTACGAGCTCCTGTCACATGATGCTGACATTTACATGTTCAGAGAGGACAGAGGGGATTTTCATCTCAGTTCATACAAACTGACACAAACTGAATCAGGAGACGCAACAGATGCACTCATGCAACGTTATGCATGTTTTGGTTTCCATCAGATAGGTAACACTTGCTTTTATGTGCCAGAAGGGCAATAAATACTCTTGAAGCTATCGGAGGAAAAGTCAGCAGCACTGCTGGATCTTACAGCTGCAGTAAGAACACTTTTACTATTTTATGCTTATGTTTATTAAATGTTTTAGTGTTTAGTGTTTAGATGGTTACTGTTGCACCGAGGGACTGAGAGAAATGCAATTTCGGTCCTGTGTATGTCCTGTACATATTGCAGTTCTGACAATAAAGTTGACTTTGACTTGAGAAGATGTTACGACTCAAAATGAAGCAGTGCTTTGCCAACATAAACCCAAATCTGACCTCTAGTGGCCAAAACGAGAAGTACAGCTTTAAAATTTAAACCATCCCAACACAAGCAGTCTGTTTATTTCCATCAAAGAGGAAGAACAGTTTTAATTGATCAAGATCTATGCTACAAAACTGTAAAAGAAAGAACATATGTTAAAAGTTAAGATTCATGAACCAGACCAGACTCACAGGATCCAAAGATTCAAAGTGGAGGGTCGAGCCGGACCACGGTGAATCCCCTCAGGTCTTTGTTCGTCATGTTTCTGTCTCTGCGTCCCTCACGACCAGCCGAGCTGCATCAGCAGAACCTTCTGGCCCATGCAGACCGTCTGCGCACAAACCGGTGCTGTGGCTCACATGCTGCAGCTGCTGATCCCCACCTGTAATTGGTTTTGGGGTCAGGCATCCCAAGTTTTTGCTTTCTCGTTTCTCATCTCACCTTGTGATTAAGATCGATTAAAACTCCAGGCCGAGATGGGGTAGAGGTAAGGCTGCCAACTTGGGAAGAGGAAGATGCGGTTCGACTCCCCAACATGCCCATGTGCTGTGGTGTCCCTGAGCAAGACACGTAATCCCTAATTGTTCCCCGGGCACCTACACACTGCTCCACCTGGGTGTATCTCAGGTGTGACGGGTTGGCAGAGAACTAATTTCATCATTGTACATTCACCATACAATGATGATGGGACATAGCATTTTACTTAAAATATAAGGGGCCGTTTACACGGCGCGTATTTTGAGTGAAGCCGCACCTTTCTCTCTGCGGTTCTGCCGATCGTTTACACGACGCCACTGGCCCCCCTCTTTGAATCTGAAGGTTTCTGAATCCACCCTCCAGAGTGGAGGTTTTTTGCTGACCCCCGTTGATATCTCCTGCTGAGCTTTTGTGAACCTCATGCACGCACAGCAGGCATTTCTATCAACAACAATGGCAGCGGACACACACACACCGCATTCTGAACTACGACTGATAGAATATATTTTGATTCTCATATTTAATTAATCTACACCTGAATGAAGCTGCATCTGTGTTGGAAGAGACGCAGTCTGATCCAGTTCTAATATCACTGTTTATTGAACGAGGCAGGCGGATATTTCACGTGTCACGCTGCACTACAACATACTAAATGTGCTAAATAATAACAGTTTAACAATAATAAACAGTATTGTTAGCGTGGGAGATATATAAAGTTATCTGAGCTAAATGAAGCTGTCTGGACTCAAGCTACGTCATTTAAATGATGCGTAACATGTTGCGTATTATTAAAGTTGAAAATGAAGACACCAGGTTTATTTTGTGTTTATTTATTTATTCAACACCACAAACTGTATGTCACACAAACACTGAGAAGTAATTTGAACGCTATTAAAACCACGTTAACTGAACTGTAACTGTACGTTAATGAACTGGACTCTGCTGTTTTCATTCTGGTCCCATCCGAACCGGTCCGTTTGGTAGAAGGACAGCTTCTCAACCTCGCAGGAAAAAGAAAAAAAACTCAGTTGGTTGTTGTGTGATCGAAGTAAACACAAGGAAACATTATTAAGAACGTTGATTTACCTGCTGTAAATCAGCTGATTATCACGGACTAAAGTCCAACATCATCCTTGTCAACTCGGTTCTGGTCCACTCAGCGTCTGCTGTGGAGCTTGTCAGATGAAGCGGGTCCCGCTTAGCGTCAAATCTGTCGACTCTTATCCAAAATTCAGCTTTAACTTGTTGTTAAGTTGTTGTTAGCTGAACTTTTAGCCCAGAAGAAAGCAGCAGACTGAGGAAACACGCATGCGCATTAGGTGAAGGTGCAAAAATTCACATCGCCATCTAATGACCCGGCATGGTAACTACAGCAGATTCATGAGGGCGGGGGGAGATTCGAGCGGATGCATGTAAACACAGAATTCGTCAGTGTCCACGCAGATCTTTTCCTCTTATTAACATACCCAAAACCTCAGTTTCACCCCACCATGTCCGTGTAAACAGGGCCTAAATCCTTACTTGGAAAAAACTCTTACAATGCCGCAAAAATGTCACACCCTATATATATATATATATATAGGCTACCGTATTTTCCGGTGTATAGGTCGCACCTTTTTATGGTTTTTTTTCAAGGCCTGCGACCTATACACCGGTGCAACCTATATATGGCTTATCACTTTCGGCGAAACAAATTTTAAAATCCAGCTCATTTCACAATTACGTTCATTTATTAAGGAAAAGTTCAGCTCAGACACATATTTGCTATAATTTTTATCAAACAAATAATTGTTTTTAAGTGTTAATCTTCTTAAAAGCCTTGCTGTGCGCTCCTGTGGCAGACATTTGCAGCAGAGCTAAACGTAGGTGCGACCTATACACCGGTGCACCTATCTAGGGATTTTTCCAATCTATTGGTGATAATTGGACAATGCGACCTATACACCAGAAAATACGGTATATATATATATATATATATATATATATATATATATATAATATGGTATATAATGTCTGTTTGGCTCGTGGCCAGGTGCTGACTGCTCGTTGTTCTTCTCTGCAGATCCACTCTGCTGAGTAGAGTCTGAACCTGAGAAGACAAAGCCAACAGGTGGGACGTGTCCTGTCCTCGCCGCAGCAAAGTATCCCCGTGTTGGAAGGGAAATGACAATCTCTAACGTTGACTGGCGAAGACCCTCCAGCTTCAACCACCCTTGCTCTTTGTGCTGTCTATTTTAAACAGCTGTTTTTCATCTCTTTGTAAGACTTTATAGTCATTTTGTTAAAGAAACACGACAAACCTCCAAGGTTCGAAGGAGGTTTGTCGTTTGAGGTGTTTCGCCCCGACACTCCTGTGTGACGATGAACTACGAAGTTAGCTGCTGGTTGGCTAACGCTACAGAGACGCTACACTTTCTGGTTCTTCCAGACGCCAGCATTCTCCGTACGGAGAACCTGAAACGCAGAGCTGTGATGTTTTTGTTGCCTTCCTTCTGGTCCTTTCCGTTTCCTTTGTTTTATGAGTTTGGAGGTTTTTGTTGTGACGTGTGTGAGGAAAAAATGCACTGGTTGTAATTTGTATTAAAAACGATTATGTTTTAAAGTTTTCTAAAGTAGGAAGCAACTTTTATTTAAATAGTGGCTGAATTGGACCTGGTGCTGTGGTTTACTGCTCCTGTGTGTTGGGCGGGGGGCACGGTGGCTGTTCTGCCCACCGGTGACCCGTGCAGAAAAGTGAATACCCGGTACATTGTTTGACTACCGGTAATGTGAAAGTGATGATTTCAGTTTGAACCTTTCACCGGCTGTTTTATTTATCCTAATGTTAAATTCTGCTTCATGTTAGTTTTATTTATAAACCTGTCATCACATTTTCTCGTCAGTATTTACTATTATTTAATTTTGTACCAGGTACATAACAAGCTAAAATATGAATAGTTCTCAGATATTTGCTTAATTATTTTTTATATTAGTTTGTATGAGACACTTGTTTTTCCAAGGTGTCTTATCAGAGGATGAAGTTAAATGTTTTTGACTGACGTCTGCTCCGCCTTGACTGTTTTTCCTTTTGCTGTAGTGTTTGTGTCCCATGTTTCCTTTATCCATTTATGTTCATTCATTTATATTTGTATGGGTAAATTCGAATAGAGTAACCGTTTATAAATGATTTAGTTGTGCTTAAAAGAGAAAGTTAATAAAAATGTTAAAAAGGATGAAGTGACTGGGTTTGTTGAGCTGTCCACCAGGAAATGGAGGTCCGTTAATATGAAGCTGGTTCAGTTTTTAACTGAGGTGTTGTTACGCTCTGCAGAGACGAAACATATTTAGTGGACAGTGGACACAAAAGGTTTAAATAAAAACTTTATTTTATCAGTTTTAATCTTCTCCCGACTGCTGGCGATGTCTTCACAGGCAACTCCCTCCAGGACTGGAGTGCCTTCTTTTTCTGGCCCAGCGTCACAAAAGAAAAACAAAGTATGAAATATGCTGGTGAAGATTCTCAGTCGTCCAGGACATGATAAATCAAAAAGGCGTTCAATTCAAGATCAAAGTATGAAATGAAAGGTGGACCCGGTGAGTTTGGCCAAAAATGAAAATAACGCCGCTCGAGCAGGGCCAACCCTCTACAGGGCCGTCGAAGCCTCTCAAACGGCGATCTGCCTGACGAACCTTCCCTCTAAATAAAACAAAGACGAAAACTGGACTACCAATCTCACCAGGCCATCAAAGTTCTCAAAATAATGAAATAAACAGTAACTCACCCACAACAGCTGACCTTCCACAGCCAGCCACACAAATGCTGCTTTTAGTGTCAAAAAACACTCACACGAGCCACAACGGCTCAAACACAAATCTCTAGACCAGGGGTCACCAACGTGGTGCCCGCGGGCACCCGGGTGTCCCCAAGGACCATTTGAGGTGCCCTCGGACCTGTTCTAAAAATAGCACAACTCACTACTAAGCTGCATTTAAAATGTCATTTTATTCAGTTATTCTTTTTTTGTATTTATACATATTTTAAAATGTCTATCTTAAAAATATGTTTTTAAAAATGTTTATTATAAAAAAAAAATTAATTTACGCTTTGTTATTTCTGAAGAGTTTATCAAACTGGTGCCCTTTGTATGACTCCGTACCCACGAAGTAGCTCTCAGTTTTGAAAAGGTTGGTGCTACTTACTTACTAAACCTGATTCCTGAGTCTCCAGTCCTGGATCAACTCCTGTGTCGACCTGTGAGTTGCTATTCCTCCTCAAGCTGCTCCGCCAGCATCCAACCTCTTGCCTTCATGCTCCACCTGTACTCCTTGAACATGGACCTGACTTGCCTAGAATCCTCTGCACTCATTTCTTACCACTCACTTACCTGTCTGTACTCAACAACCTGCAACACCCAACAGTTCTTGATACCTCTGAGTTCCCCAAGATCAACTGTGTATAACAAATTTGTCATGATTCACTGTAAACAAATTAAAAGCAGCAAACACTAGCAAAAAGCAGTGGAAAAGACGTCAGCCTGTTTGAGAAGGGTCAAATCATTGGCATGCATCAAACGGAGAAAACCACTAAGGAGGTTGCAAAACTGGGTTAAGAACTGTCCCAATGCATTATTAAAAACAGGAAGGATAGTGGGGACCCATCATGGCCAGAATCCTGAATGATCCTGAATGAACATGATCGACAATCACTTAAAATGTTTGGTGAAATCAAATGGAAGAAAAACAACTGTAGCACTCGGGGCCACGTTTAATAGTGAACGTAAGAGCATTTCCACATGCACAATGTGAAGGGAACTGGGGAAAAAAGCTTCAATTTGCAAGATTGGACTCTGGAGCAATGGAAGGTCATGTGTTTGAGTCCAAATTTACCCTGTTCCAGAGTGATGGGCACATCAGGGTAAGAAGAGAGGCAGGTGAAGTGATGCACCCATCATGCCATGTTATCAGTGCAAGATCTTGGTGAAAAATTAATGTAACACTGGATGGAAATAGATCTTGTGACACTGCAGAAGCTTCACAACAATGCCACAGTGAATGCAATGCATGCTGTAATCAAAGTGGTCCATGAAATATAGTGTGACTTTTTTTTGGCCAAGCAGTGGACACTCAGCAATGACGTTCTTACAAAATCATCCTTGGGAAATTCTACAGTAATAAAAGGACAAATACCTTAAATTCCACCCAAAGTGATATGCATTTCATGACTGTTAGCTCTTAGTATAAAAATGTCCTCAAACTTCAACAAAAGAATATTATTCTTATGAAACCCTTTCTATTTTTGCCTTATTTGTATTGCCCTATATTTTAGCTTACTTTGTATTTATGCACTCGTGTTTGTATTATTTGTTTCTGAATATGCTTGCTTTATATTATTACTTGCAATATTATATTATAATAAAAATAAACCTAGCCTTGGTTTTTCTTTTGAAATCTTTATTGATTTTCAGCTGTTAAAACAAAATTTAGCTGTGGTATTTCAAGTTTTTAAAGAAAATATGTACAGATTCCGGTCATTGTACAAAAAGATCTATGAAAAATAAATGTATTTACCAGGTACACATAAGCTATTGTAATTAACTTATATTGTACTGTATTCCTAATTTTTTAAAACAACATTATCCAATTGTCAAACAGTTACAAAACGATACATTTACAACTACTGTATAGTACAGGGTAGTTTGTTGGTTTTACTCTTTTTCTTACAGCCACACAGACAACTTCACCATTTGCTCAGTGTGGAATTGACGCCATTTGTATGAAAAGTAAATAACACTGTGCTGCACATGCAGTCAACTGAGCCAAAGCAAATGGGAAAATTGTAAATTTACATAATACAGTATTTAAAGAACACATTTTGTAAAAAAAAAAAAAAAAAAGATGCACAGGCCTATGCATTTCACCAAAATTGACTTAAAATGGCATTTAAAACAATAAAATAAAATAAGTGTGTGACAACTAGTTTATGCAACAAAGTATACAGGTGGTGAATTGAATTACCAGTAGTCATAAAATTAAAACATGAAAAAGTTGATTTGTCAGTAATTCCATTCAAAAAGTGAACCTTGTATTCACATTATATTCATTCATTACACAGATATATTTCAAACGTTTGTTTATTTTAATGTTGATAAATGTTGACAACTAACGAAAACCACAAACTCAGTATCTCAGACAATTTGAATATTGTGAAAAGATTAATTATTGAAAACACCTGGTGCCACACTCTAATCAGCTAATTAACTCAAAACACCTGCAAAGATTGGCACCTGGTTTAAGGACCATGGCACCCGTTCTTAAATTGGCAGCAAACTCGCCTGAGCTTAACCCCATGCTGGCGATATATGTGATATTGTGAAGAGGAAGATGAGATGCACCAGACCCAACAATTCAGAGCAACCTGGACTCTCAGAACACCTGAGCAGTACCACAGACGCCATGCCACGCCGCATTGCTGCAAAAGTACTCAAAGTACCCAAATGCTCATACTTTTCCTGTTGGTTAACATTTCTAAAAATCATTTTGTATTGGCCTTAATATTCTAATTTTCTGAGATATTGAATTTGGGGTTTTCAATAGTTGTCAGTTATAACATTACAATAAATAAACATTTGAAATAGTTCAGTCTGTGTGTAATGAATTATACAAGTTTCACTTTTGGAATGAAATTACTGAAATAAATCAACTTTTTCATGATGTTCTAATTTTATGTCCAGCACCTGTATATAGAAAAGCTATGAATATTCCCAGTATTTTCAGTATTGAGAGTCAGGGCAGTGTCCAGGTCATCACAGCAGTAACAAGTGTACTCTCCTTGTCTTCCATTCCCTGTAAGGCCCAACAGTCCTGTCGGTTGCAGGAAGAACATCTTAACACTGCAAAGGGACTCCGGTTGTCTGACTTGAATAATGCTGAAAATTTACTCCTGTTGATCTCTCACCTGTTAATGAATG
>JBBPBX010067948.1:0-19274 GCA_038048925.1 Garcialebias charrua | reverse complement strand
CCCCCACTCCCTCCCCCACCCCCTCCTTCCCCGTCTGTGTGAAAATTTATGCTGTATTTACTTACAAGAAAAGTACTGTGCTAACAGAGAGGCGGTACTGATGAAACATACATAAATAAAATAAAAATAAACATAAATATGGCACGAGAACTAAAGTTGATGTTGAGAAGTAGATTTTTATTTAAATAATTTTACAAACCATGAAATTTGATTGAATTGCTTGAAGAATTCTCGGTGGATCTGTGAACACACATATACAAATTATTACTTTCTTACTTCAGCATTCCATTTAAAACGTGACTGAGAGAGGATTGATTGCAAACATTTCCCATTGTATTTTTCCTGATATTAAGAAAAATTATGAAGGGTTACATAATCATCTCTGATGTACAGGACCTAAAAACTTATGGTTAAATATAAAATAAATATTTAAATACTTTTTTTAAATCATGAATGTAGCAGAATGCTACACAAAGACTCTAGTATTTGATCGATCTTGTTTATAGAATTCTAATCCAAATACTTTAGGTTTTAAAGGCTTAACAACGTTAAATTAGGACGTTTTAACAGTAGGCCTGGCGCCCACACCAGCGGTCCGATTTAATAAAATTTTAGCGAGAAAGACTCCAAATTGTTTCGCTGAACCAAGCGGACAGATCCGTTTTTATCATGAAAATCTAACGGCGAAAGATCCGATTTTAACTCATCCAAAAATTACGTTTTTTTATCGGAAATGAAAGCTAAGCTAATGCTAACGGAGCCGCCAGCTAAAAGCTTCGTCCGTCCGAAAACAGTGCAAATGCCGTTGTACTGTGAAACTAAACGTTTTTAAATTGTGTTTTCTCTGCAAAAAGAAACTAAGATTTCGCTTACCAATTTTTATCGAAATAGTTCTGTCGAAAAGGCTGAATGATGACGAGGCAAGAATTCAGGAGGCCTTGTTGTCATGAGAACTTTGATACAGTGTTGCCAGATCTCGCGACAGAAGCAAGCGACCAGCCCAAAACAGGCCCAAAACGAGCCCAACTGGCAACCCACCCCTTTGTGTAAAACTAAGACCGTTTTTAACCAGTATAAACATACATTTGTTATGGCGTTGCATACAAACGGCAAAAATTATGCTAAACACTTTGAAAAACATATCCACTCTAAGAAATAAAGATACATTTTACATATTAATACTGATTAATCCCATTAAACCTCTGGATCTCATTTGAGATCTGAATTTTAAACGAAGAGTGATGGCAACAAATTGGCGATCAAAACATTGAAGAAATTCGTGAAAGCTGCGTGCAACTTAGTAAAAATAAACTGAAAATTGGACAGCTAACCATGCGAAGTGTGCACCCTTTTTCTCCCATTTTTTAATTATATTATTTCCCCATATTTCCCCACTTATTGGAGCTAATTTTAGCGTGGTCTTGTCACTAGACGAAGAATAAAGTGAAATGAATAACAAGCCCAAATAAGCGACTTTACGTTCATAGTAAGCCCAGGTAACCACAATAAGCGACTACAGAAAACAAAGAGCCCAGAGTAGCTTATGATGAGCGGTCTTGGCAACTATGCTCAGTCACCTGTGATTATCTGAGGGGAACAGACAAGTAACATTCATGAAACAAAAACAGTTTTATCTTGGTCATCCAGAGAGGTTCAGTTCATGTTTTCAGATTCTGAGTAGGGTCTGTTACTGCGAGGTGAAGTGAAGTTGAGAGGAACTGGATGTTTTTATAGCAGTCGCATAGGATGTTGATAAAACACGGAATATATTTGGATTTAATGCAAAACAAATGGGAAGTAGAGAAAGTATTACCGGTATACTACATTGAATTACAATTATTGACTATTTAAACTTTTATAATAAGCTTGTTAATTTAAATTAACAACCATAATCAGATCAAAATTAAGTTTAGGCATTTTAGGATAACAAGTCTTAGACAAATTTAGCAGAAATCTATTTTTAGACTTGCCAGTAAATTCTGTCCTTTAAAGGTTTAACTAAATTGATAAAACTTTGACACTTATAAAGAATAAAAAAGTATTCTTGTCAAATAGAAACTTGACTAGGTTGTAAGTTGAAACGCTCAGTTTAAATTCATCATTTTGCAACGATTTTTGCATACATTGAAAATGTTTTATCAATTTTAAAGAGCTGTTACACAGTTAAGTAGATTTTAAGAGCTGTTTCCTTTAAAGAGTTATATAATGTGACTGTAATGATTAATAATAAAAATGCTTTATTAGAAGTAACTTTTCAGCAAGTAGGTTTAATACGCACAAGAATCCAGCCAACTCGCCAGGAGTGAAAGACACATTTCACTGTTAAAACCTAATTTTGGTGTTGTTTTCGCATAAATTATGACCATTAGAGGCAAAAAGAGGTCTGGTATATTTGAACGGGAATTAGAATAACATATCATTTGACCATACAATGCATAATCTTTGACAGCAGTAAGAAGGGTTGTTTTTATTCAAACAGATTGGGGCTGTGTATACAGTAATAATAATATGGAAGATTAAAACGGAGCCCATGCTTTAACTTTTGATAAGTAAACCACTGACAAGTGGTAAAATTTCTAGTTTCAGGTTAAATTGACAATTTTACTCATACGTAAATTAATGATTTTAGATCTGTTATGCAGATCAGATTAAAAGGATGCCTCTGTTGAAAATTCACTTTTATGTAAATGAACATTTTAAAATTCCATTGTGCAAACCAGACTTGCAGAGGTGGCTCTATTCAAGGTAATTGCTTATAGAAATAACATGATTACTTTGAACCTGGTTTGTTAAGGATTTTTACATTTTTCTATTTTCTCATTTTTTATTTATTTTAGAAGCAGCCTCGCGATGTTTGTGGAAGCAGGAAAACGTAAGTCCTGGACCTCACGACACTTACAAAAACACATAGTTAGTAGTACATACATTAGGACCATGTCAAAAACACATGCAGCGTCTGAATTTTTGAATCACAAACTACTGTGGTTATTGATTGGATCGGATCAGATTTGATATTAAGGGCGTGTCCAGAAGCTGGCTCACTGACTTCCGAGGACACCAAGGCTGGACTCCCAGGCTGCCCTGCTCAAAATAAACATTCGAGGGGCTTAAAGAACTATGGCACTGAACGAGGGCTGTGCACTGGACTTTTCTCTGAACAAAAGACACCACAAAGACTTTCACAAAGAACTGTCAGAACACGGTCATCAAACACAAATGACCAGTATATGCGGTCCGGGTGTGATGGATCGATGATGAACAAAGATCTCACCCAGGAGCAAAGATCTCGCCCAGAAACAAAGATCTCACTGGATGCTGTGACAAGAGGGAGCTGAACAGGTTCTCCAGAAAGACAAAGAGAACAGGTCTTGAAGTCAACCACGCCAACTGTCCAGCTGAAGGTCATGCCCCCCGTATGGATCTGTGAAGATCTGTCAATAATCCTGGTATCGTGTTTCAAAACTGCAGTCTGCTTAATTTTATTTAATGTAACACATTCTCATGATATGGCCTGCTAGAGCAAGGCCACAGAATTTGTAGTTTATATTGTGTGGGTCTGACGACTTATTTTTCCGCTTCCAGTAACTCCGTGATGGTACAGAGATACTGATCCCAGCTCATAACCCTGAAACAAAAGTTAATGTTTATATTTTCTTTTGCAGATTAAATTTGTGTCTCCACAAACATTCATGCAAAAGTTTTGTGGAGCTGAAGGAAGGATTGTCCTTGACGGGAATGCATTTTGGTTGGTCTGGTTTTCCACAAAGGAATTGATTAAGAGATTTTTAGAACAATTTTTATAGCTTTATGCTTTAAATCTTAGATTATTTATACCATACCACTTTATTTATAGAGCACTTAGGCTGACGCGGGCCAACCAAGGTTCTGTACGATAGAAACAAGCCAAGCAGACAGTGAAACGAGAGGAAAAACAAAACAAAAACGAAAACAAATTATATAGAAAAAGCAACAGAAACTAGCTAATATAGTGAACAGTGTATATTACAGAGAGGATCAAAACAACTCACATCATGTTAAAGTTTGGAAGAATAAAAGTGGGTTTTTAATCAAGACTTAAAGACTGAGTGAGGGAGCCTGCCTGACACTCAGTGGCGATATATAATAATGCAATAAGGGAATATTAGGAGGTGTTCCTAGAAATAACTAATAATAATAAAGAATATATCACTAATAACATTAATGAAGGCTCATAAAAGGAAACAGCTCATTCATTGATTAGATGATCAGTTATACAAAAAATAACTTTTTAGATTTTTATATTCAACAGCATAGCCATTTAAAGGATCATTTAAGAAGCACGTTGTACTGTAGGATGAATCAGATAAACCTACAAACCACATTTCTTTGGTATATGTCGTTTAATTAACAGGTATTTATTTTTAACAGATCCAAAGAGAAAAAAAGATGGGGGACGCCCTGGAGTTTTGGATCTATTCAAAAGGTTGATTTGAAAGGTTGATTTTGAAATGTGGTGGTTCTATATTTTTAAAAACACGACTGACCCTGACTATAGACTGGACTTATTTTGAGCACATGAACCACATGTTTTTATTGTAAATTCTATATGTATATATGTATGCATGTCTATATGTATGTCCGTCTATATGTATATATGTATGTGTGTCTATATGTATGTATGTCTGTCTGTACGTATATGTCTGTCTATGTCTGTATGTATGTTTAGACTTTTTCTACAGACTATGAAAAAGGTAAAGTATTTTAGGTGAGTATAAAACGTCTCCGTCTCCTGCTACTCATTTTGATGATCATGCTAATTAAGAATAACTTACTAATTAAAATAACCTCAAATCAGAGTGAGTGATTACTCATTTTCACTGAAGAATGAAATCATTTGTTGTTGTGTTGTTTTTGCCATTAAATACAAATGTTTTAGATAGTAAGAATGGAATTTTATTTTATGTTTAAAGAAACAATTATTATTATAGCCGATTACAGAATTTAGTTTAAGTTAAGTTAAGGAGTTACCCACAGTAACTAACTAAAAGTTTATTTTATTTTTGTGCCCATAAAGGGCTATTTTGTTGTGTGTTTGAGAATTATTTCCCACATCTTTGAAAGTGTATGAGTTCTATTTAATTGTTTAAGACAAATTAGATTGGTTCTTTTTTGGTTAAAACAAATTAGATTGGTTTTTTGGTTAAAACAAATTAGATTGGTTCTTTGGTTAAGACAAATTAGATTGGTTCTTTTTATTTTAAAACAAATTAAATAGCTTATTTCTTTTATTTGTTTAACACAAATAGATTAGTTCTTTTTATATATATATGTTTCTTCTCAAAAGTTCTATTTCTTTGGAAAAAGCTTAGTTTTTGTGGTTAAATAGACTAATCCCTGCTAAATATATTATTCCTTTTAAAACTTTTGACATAAGCCATAAAGTGAGACCATACTCATTGCAAAATTCTCCTCAAAATCAAAATCTTTATTTCTCACAAATATTGAAATAAGTCATGCAATATGACAATCATCACCACAGAGTTATCCAAAACTTTATATCTCTCAAACCATCCTAAAAATGTGATCCTGAATTTGTCAGGGCGTTACTGTGGAGGCACGGGACGGTGGTGTGAGTTTTTGCCCCTAATTAGAAATTCGGCCTCAGGGGATGTTTTTCCGCACCGCTCACCTGATTGATAATGATCAGTTTATATATGATAAAGAGGATGAAATGATGGAGATGTTCAATATTTATCATCTAAAACTAATTACTCTGACCCAATAATTATAACCCAGCTCACTTATATCAAATATTCTCTGTTCCCTTTAAACACTTATATTTGATAGTACAA
Source organism: Garcialebias charrua (assembly GCA_038048925.1). NCBI lineage: Eukaryota > Metazoa > Chordata > Actinopteri > Cyprinodontiformes > Rivulidae > Garcialebias > Garcialebias charrua. The sequence continues at coordinate 13,443 of JBBPBX010067948.1, read as the reverse complement.
ACATGTTGTTTACTTTGCTCCTTGATACAGAAAAGACAGTCTCCTAGCCTTGACAATATTTGGATTAGATGTTCTTGTAGGATCAGAACCATGACTTGTTTGTTTTATCTGTAAGACGTCAGAGCTTGTCAAACTCCACCTGCTTCTTGTTTAAATAGCTTGTCATGTCCAGTACAATTTGGAATTGTGCAGGACAATGTATTTGAGACCAAACTAAGTTTCAAAAGACATTAAAAGCCCTTCCCCTTTGCAAAGTTGTTTGTCTGATTTAACACTGTTCTCTTGTTTATCTTTGTGTGGTTTTTATTAAGGTAACAGGGGTTTAAAATCCCCATCATTTAGATTCATGATTAACCTGTTTATATGTATACATGCATACACATCCAAGCAAACATACACATACACATATGTACATGTATATACACATACATACGCATACATGAGTGTCCAGGGTGCCACAGATTTACAAGGCTCTATTTTTTACTGTACAAGAAGGAGTTGAATAGTCTGATTGCCTGAGGGACAAAGGACTTCCAGGATTTGTCTTTGGAGCAGGGCTGGGACAGCAGTCTACCAACAATTCTAAATACCAAATATCCATACAAGTTTGACCAAAATTATGCTGACACTGGTTCTCCCTCCATCCTTGTCCTCCTTGACCTCACTGCAGCCTTCGACACTGTGGACCATAGTATCCTCCTCCACAGTCTTCATGTGGAGGTCGGTCTCTGTGACACTGTCCTGGACTGGTTCAAATCTTTCCTCTCCAATAGGCTGGAATGTGTTAGTCTTGGCAACGCCACGTCCCAGACAGTCTGTGTCTCCTGTGGTGTCCCTCAGGGGTCAGTTCTGGGGCCCCTGCTGTTTTCCCTTTACATGCTGCCTTTAGGTCAAATTATTAATCAGTTCAACATTTCTTTTCACTGTTATGCCGACGATACACAGCTTTACATCAGGACTGGAGCATCCTCATCTTCCACCTTGTCATCTCCATCTTCACTCACTGCCCTCTCTGCCTGCCTGGAGGAAATAAGGGCATGGATGAATCAGAACTTTCTTCAATTAAACTGCTCCAAGACTGAGGCCATACTGATTGGCACCCCTCACCAGGTACAAACATCTACTATAACAACAATTTCCTTTTCTGGACAAGACATCCCCCTCTCCACCTCTGTTACAAATCTTGGAATAAAAATGGACTCTCATCTTACATTTGAAAATCACATTAAGCATCTGTTTAAAACCTGCTTCTTCCATCTTCGAAACATCTCCAGACTTCGCCCATCCCTAACTTTTTCTGATGCTGAGAAGCTCGTCCATGCTTTTGTCTCCTCCAGGCTCGACTACTGCAACTCCCTGTTTATTGGAATCCCTGGCAAATACCTTCAGAAGCTTCAATATATTCAAAACAGTGCAGCAAGGATTTTGTTGAGAGTTCGTAAATTTGAACATGTTACACCCATTCTTCATAACCTCCATTGGCTTCGTGTCACCTACAGAATTCAATACAAAACTGCTCTCATTACACATCAATGCTTATACGGAACTTCACCAGATTATCTAAAGGACATTCTTATTCCATATTCATCCACCCGGTCTCTGCGGTCACAGAACAGTAATCTCCTTCACATTCCGAGAACCAAATTAAGGACCATGGGAGACCGGGCTTTCAGTGTGGCTGCCCCCCGCCTGTGGAACTCTCTTCCTGACTGCCTGAGAGCCCCACAGTCACTGGTTGACTTTAAGAGCGGCTTGAAGACCTTTCTTTTCAACCGAGCATACTCTGCCTCCTCATGATTCTACCTTTGATCTTAGTTGATACTGTTATTGATTTTACTTGTTTTATTACTTGTTTTATTGACATTTAATTATGTTGCACTTTGTAGCACTTTGAGATTTTCATTAATGAAAAGTGCGTTATAAATTAAATTCATTATTATTATTATTATTATTATTGAAAGGAATACAAAAAAATTCTAAATTTTAGAGTGGTTTAAATAATGAAATTAAATGTACTTGTAAGGGTTGATTAGATGAGTGTGCATGTACAGTGTGTACTTGTGAATGTATAAATTCCCTCTGGGTAGTCCATGCTGGGCTGGATTTGATCTTTATCAGATCTCAAACTAGGACAAACAGAGATTCTTCCCAGAAAACAGCATTTCAACAGAGACCATGAAGCTGTGGGGAATCCTCCTGTTTCTTGTACTTTTGGAAAATGAAGTTTCTTCATCACATAATGGTAAGACACTGTTTACTTTTTAAATTATTTGTTACGATTTGTGTTAGAATAAAATCAACAAGGATGTTTGGTTTTCCCTTCTTACATGTGACCAAATGTGTTGTTAAATTGTCTGAAAGTAAATGAGAAAGTTGTTCCCAAACTGTTCATGCACTTTATAGCTTGAAGCTGCACACTCTTCCTTTTTGAATAGAGAAAGTTACAAAATAGAAATTGCGCTGTTTTGTATTCTTCATTTATTTATGTATTCATGGGGGAAATAGACGACAAATTATTTTGTCATTTGATAGAAAGTTTATCAAATAAGGGAAAGAACGACTCGCTGATGATAAGTTTATTCTAACTTTGGATTTTACTTGAGCAAACAGTGATGACTTTGATGCTGATTTTATGTGTCTTTATATTATACGTTATTGTTTTAAACATTGTTGACAGATCGATGATCCGGTCCTACTCTGTCACAATGCTTTTGTTGGTCCACAATGCTTAAATCAGTCATCTCTAATGTTGGCACTAAAAGATAACTGAGATGCAAATTAAAAGGAGCATAAAGTTGTTGCTTTCTGATAGGAGATTCCAGCCAGACAGCACTCAACCAAGTTTCATCCATTTTTTGAATAAAACATTTGTATTAATTTCACTTTCAGATGTTTGTGAAATTGGGGAGCTGCATCCTCATCTGTTCATAGCTGGACTGCCACCAAGAAGTGGAACAATAAACGTAGGACACAAACTACACTTCTTCTGCCGTCCTGACTATGAGCTGGATGGCTCAGAGGAAACTGAATGCTTACACACTGGAAAGTGGAATCACCCCTTCCCTACATGCTCTGGTCTGTACATTTATCATGAAATATCTATGGTTTTTTTATCACCACACTTCTGTTTTACAATGATTAGATTAGACTGAATGTTAAAGAGAACTGCAGTCCCTTAAATGATCTCAAGGTGGTTTTGTAAAAAGAAACTGAAACATAAAGTGAATTTTAAAGCACTTGTTCTTATTGTGTAATTAAAGTTTAGGCAATAATCTGTGATTTGAAATGAATGTCTTTATTTTTTGTTTTGCGGTGTTAGAAATATTGAGACAGGTAGTAAACACGGAAGTTGAAGCAGCAAAACACAAGCCCCCCCTGCTGGCTGGCTCAAAAATGATCATATTAGACGGAGCTTGAGTAATTTGGGAAAGCGCAATCAGGTCTCTCATAATCTGGGTTCAAATTCAAGTCCTGCATGTTCAGACTCCTGCTCCTAGACAAGAACAGCTTCAACCCTGAAGCTGTTAGACTCATAAATCTCTAACCAGGTTAATCACTGTAAAGAAAAGAAAAAAGAAAAGAAAAAGAAAAATCACTGTGATGCCACTTTAAAGTGAAACTAAACCCAAATTTAACTTTTTTTAGCTGATAAACTCCCTAGAATGTGTTTAAAATGTTTCTGAGCACTATTTTTGAGTTATTTTTCATGTATTTGTGCGTATTAGTTAAAATCGGCAATATTTGGTCTAAAAACGAGTATCTGTAGTCCTATGGGTTGAACTGTGGTATTGCACCCTGATTTTCTCATTAGTTTACGATTCGCACAGTCATTAATTTTCGCCCAATTTCGTCACATCCGCTGCTGCCTGTGTATAAAAGTGGAGCCACTCCCCCGAGAAGGTCACTCCCAGGTCACTCCCCCTCCAGAGTTCAGGGGTTGGATTAGCGATTAGCAACATAGCATTAGCATAGAAGAGCCACGATGTTCCAAGAAAGCTCTTCAAACTGATGTTCACCCACCCTTACACCATCAGGTTACAATCCGTTTGGAGGTGAGTACCATTTTACACCTTTCATTCCATAATTTATCTTTTGAGTACATGACGTGTTTCTTCATGTGCTGTGTTTGCGACCTGCAGCTTTGCTTCGGTGTGGCCCCACAAGGTCGTGGCGTTTTTATCTGTTGCTGATCAACGTTAGTTTGTGGTTGTGTTTAAATGCTCAAAATCTAGTGTTTCTTATGAACACCGCAGAGTGTGTGAACTCTTATGAACTCTGATAAAGAAGACCGTGACATAAAAAAACAATGGAGACTAGCTGGCGCTAATTTTAGCTGTTGTACTAGTTACGATGTTTTAGACACGGTGTACTTTTGCTGCAAATAATAATCCCAGCTAACATTGAACGTTCAGACAACGTCCTCTGAACGTTGTCATCAACGTCCTCTGAACGTTTGCAGAAAACGTTCACTGAACGTCCAAATGAAACTCCATAAAACGTTCAGAGAACGTCCCCTGAATGTTCAGAAACTGTCCCCCGAACGTTCAGAGAACGTCCCCTGAATGTTCAGAAACTGTCCCCTGAACGTTCAGACAACGTCCTCTGAACGTTCAGACAACGTCCTCTGAACGTTGTCATCAACGTCCTCTGAACGTTTGCAGAAAACGTTCACTGAACGTCCAAATGAAACTCCATAAAACGTTCAGAGAACGTCCCCTGAATGTTCAGAAACTGTCCCCCGAACGTTCAGACAACGTCCCCTGAATGTTCAGAAACTGTCCCCCGAACGTTCAGACAACGTCCCCTGAATGTTCAGAAACTGTCCCCCGAACGTTCAGACAACGTCCCCTGAATGTTCAGAAACTGTCCCCCGAACGTTCAGACAACGTCCCCTGAATGTTCAGAAACTGTCCCTTCAACGTTCAGACAACACAAACTTTTCAAGTTCCCAATCCACAGTTTTAAATTGAGATTTATTAGTGGAATCATGATGATATGTAGTTGTGCAAATAACTCTTGGCTATGAATTAATTCTACAGTACTAACATTAAAAATAACAGAGTCGAAAGTTATGATAAAAGAATCAGTTTATTACACATAAAGGCATCAGTATCATAATATAAAACAAATCCGTATATGAATAAAAAAAATGCATAACTGGCATCAGTTGTAACAAAATAGGTACAAAAATAGGTACAAAAAGAATCTGTACATGGCATGCTATGCATATGAAAAATATAATGCATCTACTTCAAAACTGCGTTGAGGCAAACAAAGCTAGGAACCACATTTGACCATCCATTGTACAGCAGGAAACATGGTGGAAACCGTTGGTTTAAGGTTTACAAATCACTCCTTACATTTTTCCTTTATCCTCTTTAACATAAATTAAAGGATTAACAGAACAGCATAACACATAAAATGGAAAAGTCCACCTTTGGTACCTTTAAAAAAACAAAAGCTTTAGAATTACATTGGAGGGAGCTTATCAACTGGTGGCAAAACAAAATGTACCAGTACACAAACAAATCTAAATGTACACAGCTCACATAGCTTTGGTCTGTACTTAACATTAATTTGTTTTTGTTTTTTATTAACATGCCTTCATTTTTCTTTTGGATTTATAGCTGCAACACTGGCAGTAACACGAGAAATATGAAAGCTATATAAAATTACAGTCCCACCACAAATATGTTTAAAAAGTGTGCTGGTCATAATATTTTAAATAAGTTGATTTATTTCAGTAATTCCATTCAAAAAGTGAAACTTTCATTAAACTGATTTCAAGTTTATTTCTTTTAATGCTGATAATTAAAACCAACAACTAATGACAACCCTAAATTTAGTACCTCAGAAAATTAGACTATTACTTGAGATTAATTAAAAAAAATGTTTATAAATGTTGGCCAACTGAGAACTATGAACATGAAATGTACAATATGTACATCTTTGAATACTTAGTTGGGGGTCCTTTTGCAAGGACCATGGTACCATGTTCATACTTTTCAGTTGGCCAACATCTATAAAAATCCTTTTTTAAATTTTTTATCTCAAGTAATGTAATTTTCTGTTACCGGTAATGAATTTGGGCTTTTCATTAGTTGTCAGTTATAATCATCAACATTAAGAATTTTTTTAAAAATATATCAGTCTGTGTGAATGAATATAATATACAAGTTTTACTTTTTGAATGGAATTACTGAAATAAATAAACTTTTTCATATTCTAATTTTATGACCAGCACCTGTATTTGCATCTCTCCCCCCAAAAAATGTGTTCCTCAGTTCTGTGTGAGCCCGTGTCCTCCACTTCTTTGTGGCACATTTTAAATGTCCTGTGTGACCCTCCACCTCCACTTCTTGTGGTGCATTAAATGTCCAGTGTCCACTTCTTTGTGGTGCATTAAATGTCCAGTGTGAAAGCCTCACCTCCACTTCTTTGTGGTGCATTAAATGTCCAGTGTCCACTTCTTTGTGGTGCATTAAATGTCCAGTGTGAAAGCCCCACCTCCACTTCTTTGTGACACGTTTTAATTGTCCAGTGTGAGCGCATGTCCTCTACCCTTTTTGCATGTTTTAAATGCTCTGCAGCATGAGTCCTTATAAAATCCTCTCTTGCCGCAGAATCCCCATTCATGATTCCATCTGCATTTGCAAAAAAACAAACAAAAACAAAAAAGAGTAATTAGTCATATGCAAAGGCAATCTGGAAAATGCACAGTGCCTTGCTGGGGTCTCCCCTATAACTGGATTAATAAATAATAATAAAAAACATCCATCCCAGCAAATGTTGATAGGTGGCTTGTTCACCGTCAGTAAGGAAGAACAATCTGTTGAGCGATCTGGTTCAAGTTCAGAGTTATGTGAAATGTGAACATCCAATTCAGAGGGAAAATCATAAGAATGATTGGCATGATGGTCTGAATGAATACTGCCATGATCATCATCTGAAAAGGACCCATTTACAGGAATATCTACAGTTTCTGCATGGTTCATTGGTGCCATCATCATGAAGAGAGTCAGAACTTTCAAGTGATTCACTGTGTTCACTATGCATGGCAATGACTTCATGCTGAAATGCAGGAGAATTTTTAACAAAATCTGGAGAATCATCTTGGTCATCATCAAAACACTTAAATTTCCGCTTGGCAACAAGATGAGTTTGTCTCCAAAGAGTAGATTTAGGAACAGAATAAATGTTTTTTTGCCATTGTCAATGAGAGTTTTTTAGAAGCCTCAGTTTCAGTTCCTCCACATAGGACAAACAGGTTTAACAATGTCAATCAAAACAGCTTGTTCACATGCAAATGAGGAACATCAGCCTGACGGTCATTAGAGGCCTTGATGACTCACAGGGTGCTCATGCAATAACAGCATTGGGGGATGGGGGGAGGGACAACAGTTCAAGTCTCAAGTCTGTAGTAAAAAAGGTTAAAAAAGTAAAAATAATCTTTCCACTTGAACGTCTTCAAGTTTCTTCACCTTATCCAGCTGAGTGAACTCTTTCTATCTGTATGGTTCAAACCGTTCAGAAGCTTTGTGTTTGCTTTAAACACTCACCGGTCTCAGAGTTTATGTAGTTCTTGTCAGTTGATCTGTTGAGAGTCGCTGCGTAAGTGACCTCCACAACCTGGACGTGTTCGTTTCTCTCTTCCTGTTCGGCGACCACGAGCACTGGAAGAGGGATTCAGGCACCGTCATAGGACTCCTAAACCCAAACCCGATGAAACAGAGAGACGGGAATGACGGGGTGAGCTGCGTTCTGTTTTAAAGTTCCAGAAGAACCACAGTCTGACGGTTACAGAACATCTAGAACTGATGCTGAGGAAACAGCTGCTCACTGGAGAAAGTTTTAGCTTTAGAAGCAAAACTCAAATATTTTTGAGGCTAGCTAACTCTGAAATTAAGTAAAACATCTGAAGTTGCAGTTCAAAAGCCTTAAACCTGTCTTGGTGTAACTTGGAAGCAGCTTATAAATTATAATTAATTCAGAATAATTTAATGAGCAAACACAAACCTTCATTATTCAACTGGGGTTAGGAGCATAAGGCCTCAAGCCCTTACCTTTCTTGTTGGTATCTGCTGACCAGGGATTTGGATTTGGTTCAAGCATCAAGATCCAGCTGCAGGGCGGTGCTCCTCTGTTTTGAACCAAACAAAGTAAAATGGTGGCAATGATGGGAAACCTTCACCACAAGGCATCCTGGGAGAAATCAAAGGGCCAATGAAAGGGCCTCCAACCAACAGTGGGGGTTGTGATTGCCCACCCTCAACTGTCACAGTGTTCAATCAAACCACCAGAACAACAAGGTTTTGCTTCTGGGGGGATAAACAGGAGTTAATGGAAGCCATTTTCTGGCACCAGAGAAGTACTCTAGCTGGTTCCAGAGTTTAACTGAGAGAAGTACTGTGGGAGAATAGAGGGCCCTAAACCCTCTCTTAAACATCTAACTAACAGAAGTGTACAGTTTTTTACAACAACGCAGAAATAGAGATTTGGTGATAAATAATAACAACCATTATGTTTGTATACTCTTTAAATTAAATCACACCAAACATGTTTTTTCACATTGAATGTCTAGAGTGAACGTTCAGACAACATTCAGACAACATTAGAAGTGCACTTCAAAACAAAAATAGAGATTTGGTGATAATAATTAATGACCATTAAAGTTTTAAAGATTAAAAAAACTAATTAAATAAAAATATGCCACTGGTTTTTTTTTTTCTCACAGTAAGCAAACATTCAGAAAACGTCAGTGCACTTCATATCAAGACAAAAATAAAGATTTGGTGACAATAACCATAGCTTTTAAATATAAAAAAAACTGATTAAATGATCACAGCAAACATTTGTTTTTCACAGCAATTGATAGTTTACAGTGATAAGACAAAATCAGAAGGGCAAACTTTTTATAACAAGACAAAAATAGAGATCTGGTGACAATAACAACCATGTAATTATGGTTATAGATAAAGAACCCATATGAGTGGGGGTCTCGTACGTGGGCCCATTGCTCTATTGAAGATATAAAGACTGATTAAAGAAGTCACAGTAAACATGATTGTCATGTCAAGTGAATGTTCATAGTGAACGTTCAGACAATGTTCAGACAATGTCAGAAGTGCACACCTTTTGTAACAAAACAAAAATAGAGATTTGGTCATAAATAATAACAACCATTAAAGTGTCAAAGATGTAAGAAATAAGTGAATGAAATTACACCAATTTTTTTTTCTTACAGTGAGTGAACGTTCAGCGTTAACGTTCAGGAAACGTTCAGACAACGTTCAGATAATGTTCAAACAATGTTCAGACAATGTTCAGACAATGTTCAGACAATGTTCAGACAATGTTCAGACAATGTTCAGACAATGTTCAGACAATGTTCAGGCAATGTTCAGGCAATGTTCAGACAATGTTCAGGCAATGTTCAGACAATGTTCAGACAATGTTCAGACAATGTCAGAAGTGCACACTTTTTGTAACAAAACAAAAATAGAGATTTGGTCATAAATAATAACAACCATTAAAGTTTCAAAGGTGTAAGAACTAATTGAATGAAATTACACCAATTTTTTTTTCTTACAGTGAGTTACCGTTCAGCGTTAACGTTCAGGGTTAACGTTGAGGCAACGTTCAGACAACGTTGGGTCCTGAACATTCGACATTCGACCTTTAGACGACGTTCACTGAACGTCATCTGAACATTTGCTTGCTAGCTGGGATGTTGTGCATCAAAGGTATTTATAAAATAATGTGTACTTGTGAATGAGTATCATGGGCAGCAGTATTTATTTTGCACTGGGTCATCTGTTTAACAGATCAACAAAGTGAAAACAAGTACAGTATGCTTGTTTGTAAGGTGATTAAAATGTGTTGTTCTTTTTTTATTTCCATGAGGCGTTCCACATCCAATCTGAGCCGTGCTTCACAGACATCAAGCATCAAGGAGACGTGTAGACATGTCACTTTGGAGGTGACATATATGAGAGCTGATTCACCAGGTACATGTATTCATGTTTTATTTATTACTTTTGTACCCTACCCTCTGTCTGCAGGTATTAATATTATTAATTATGTTTTTATTTTTTTATTTATTACTTTTATTATGGCGGACATTTATATAAAAAAAGTTTATGCAACATTAATTCTTGTTTATTTGTTCATTGCTACCTGTCCCAACATTTTGGGGATTTGTTGACACTGTGAAATTTTGAATCAACATCTTTCTCCATTAAAATTTTACATTTACTCAGATTAAACTTTTGATCTTTTCTCTTTTCAGGACTGCAAATATCCAGGGTCGGGATGGAGTGAGGGAAGTCGACCGCTGCATCGTGTCCCAGATTTGTCCTCATGCATGAGGGAAAAAATAAATAAACAAATTGATTACAAAAACTAGTTGTCTATGATTCATTTTATTAACAGTAAGTTACTTCAAAACAACAAAAGGTTCTGAAAACACATGGGACACCACCCCAGCTCCTCTGTTTGGACGCAGTGGACAGCAGAACGAGGAGTCCCAACCACCTTCAGGATGCCCCACCTTCCAGCCAGAAACGAACACCAGGGTCTCAGCTGTACCAACATTGTCGTGGATGCAGGTCTCAGGAGATGAAGCTCTGGCCGAGACTCTGCATCATCTTCTTGGTTAAAGTAATCCTGGCTGCAATTACTCTGTGTGGCTGCTGGGTGCTTTGAGTCATCACAGTTATCTGAAAAGAACATTTTAAAGGATACACAGTACATGTATTGTTAAATTTATTGCAATTGGTTTGGTTTGCATTAAGAAATATTTTCTCATTAATCTTATCAGCTGTGCTGTGCCCAGTTTTGATTAGCTGACACATAGCTTAAACAAATACTGTATACATGTCCTAACAAATATATATTGTACAAGCTTATCTAATGTTTCTAAACACGGATACAGTATTTGGAAACCAAATAAAAGATTTTACCACTGTTTGGTGCTAATTAATAGTCAATTCAAAAAACAATGTGTGTTTAGTTCTGGGTTGCATAACAAAAATAAGCCAAAGCGTCAAACAAACCCTACCCTATAGAGGGTAGGAAAAATCAATATTTTATAATAAAATTTATTATGAAACGTTACTTTTGGAATGTGCTAAGTAATAAGATGTGGCAAATTAAAATGACAAAAACACAGCTGTACACCGCATGCCATGCAGCTAAACAGGTTTTTAATGTGTTCTGTGTTCAGAAGCATACGCATAAGCTGTGTGTGTGTGTGATTAAATGCACGCAACAACATTTTACAACTGTTATTTTGGTAAAAGTTTAGGTATTTACTTACTGAAGACGTGACTATCCGCCATTTTGAAATCTAATCTTGGGGAGGGGTGGGAGTTTACCACTAGAGGGGGCGTGAACACAGGACAACCTCAACCTCCTCCCCTGCTCGACTCTCGACACGCCTATTTTGAGGGAAAATTTCAAACTGCTTCGGGGGAGGAGTTACCGATCCACAGGGTGTGGAGTCGCTCTTTAATTGGTGATATGTGACTTATCTGTGCTGCTGATTATCCATGCTGCTGCTAGAACAGTTTTGAAGCTCTTTGCATGACAAAACGCTTCACAAACACAACTTTAAGGTCAGTTTAGTGCCTATACAGTAAATGTCTCTCGTAAATCTCCCAATCAAATATTTTAAATGTTGACTCAGCGTTCACATAATATTCACGAAAGCACTCATGAAAGAGTTTCATTATCTTGGTTCTACTATTTTGTTCGTTTCCAACTCTGGAAGTTTTTTTATTTTTTTTCAAGCTGAGCTACTTTGGAAGAAGAACCTGCTCTCACTGTAAATTGTGAAATATTAGATACACTTAAAGTGCACTAAGGCCTATATTTTGTTAAGTTTAATGAACTAGAGGTTGGAGAGTGAATGGGACTTTGATGACTCAGTCCTCTTGGCAGTAAAAGCTCCAGCTGACTGGAAGTGACATGAGCTGCTTAAACAAACATGTTAATCGTCAAACAACATGTTAATCGTCAACAAGGAAACATGTTGTGGTGTACATGATGGATCAATGCTCAGAGTGTACAGTATGCTGCTGCAAAATATGCGCAGTGTAAACGGGGCCTTATAAATAACACCCTCTTACAGTGGATCAACCAGTTTGCTGCTGACAGCCGAAACCAGCTGCTCACGTGATCAAGGAGAACTATCAGCCTAACGATGGATCGTTAGCACCCTGATGGTTGTTTGCTATTCACTAAAGGCTGAGGAGCCGTTTACACAGCGTGCATTTTGAGTGAAACCGCACCTTTCTATCTGCTGTTCTGCCGATCGTTTACACAACACCACTGGCCCCCCTCTTTGAATCCGAAGGTTTCTGAATCCAACTCCAGAGTGGAGGTTTTTTGCTGACCCCCCGTTGATAACATAAACATCTCCCGCTGAGCTGTTGTGTGAACCTCATGCGCGCAGCACGCACGCGCGGACAGCCGGCATTTCTATCAACAACAATGGCGGCGGACACACACACAAACACACACACCGCATTCTGAACTACGACTGATGGAATATATTTTGAGTGTCATATTTAATTAATCTACACCTGAATGTAGCTGCTGTAACTAACATCTGTGTTGTAAGAGACACAGTCTGATCCAGTTCTAATATCACTGTTTATTGAACGAGACAGGCGGAGATTTCACGTGTCACGCTGCACTATAACATACTAAATGTGTTAAAATAATAACAGTTTAACAATAATAAACAATATTGATGTTAGTGTGGGAATTATAAAAATACGTATCTGAGCTAAATGAAGCTGTCTGGACTCAAGTTACGTGATTTAAACGATGCGTAACATGTTGCGTGTTATTAAAGTTGAAAATGAAGACACCGGGTTTATTTTGTATTTATTCAACATCACAAACTGTAAATCACACAAACACTGAGAAGTAAGCTGAACACTATTAAAAACACGTTAACTGAACTGTAACTGTACGTTAATGAACTGGACTCTGCTGTTTTCATTCTGGTCCCATCCGAACCGGTCCGTTTGGTAGAAGGACAGCTTCTCAACCTCGCCGGAAAAAAATAAAAACAAAAACTCAGTTGATTGTTGTGTGATCGAAGTAAACACAAGCAAACATTATTAAGAACATTGATTTACCTGCTGTAAATCAGCTGATTATCACGGACTTAAGTCCAACATCATCCTCATCGACTCGGTTCTGGTCCACTCAGCGACCGGTGTGGAGCGTGTTAGATGAAGCGGGTCCTACTTGGTGTCAAATCTGTCAACTCTTATCCAAATTCCAGCTTGAACTTGTTGTTAAGTTGTTGTTAGCTGAACTTTTAGCCCAGAGGAAAGCAGCAGACTGAGGAAACACGCATGCACATTAGGTGAAGGTGCAAAAATTCACAGCGCCATCTAATGACCCGGCATGTTAACTACAGCAGATTAA
>JBBPBX010067947.1:8410-19274 GCA_038048925.1 Garcialebias charrua | reverse complement strand
TATGCCACAAAAGAAAACAGAAACCGGTTTATATTTTAAACTAAACTTCAGTGTTTACACTATTACTCCTTCACTGATTCGACACCTCGTGATGCAAATATCACGGCAGAGACTCAGCCGATAGAAATAATTACATGTTGCAGAGTTTTTGAGTGATTCTGAATCAGCTTTGTTTGTTTCAAAAGTCACAAGTGTTTTTATGACAAAATACTAGGTTTCATAACAAAATACTTGTTTTTTATGTTGATGAAATACAAAGTACCTCCTCCTAAAATTAGTCAGTATTTTAGTCAGTATTTTATTGTTAGTTGATGAGGGAGTGATTGAATTAGAATTTATTTATTGGCTGCAAAAAGCCAGACAGGCTCCGACAGAACTGCTGCAACTTTTTTCACCTGCTGCCATGAAATGTGGGTAATAATGTAATCACTTTTTGTCTGCATGTTTGCACACATTCTTTTCTGTTAATAAAACATTTCATGAACCACTGCACAGATTTTAACTCGGAAATTTATTTTTGAATAGACATTTATGACCGATTAACTTTTGGAGTTAACCTGATTGAAGATGGCCGCTACAGCCAACTGACTTTAAAAAATAAAAACATGGCTATTACTTAGTCAAATTTACAGATATTGAGCTAAAAGTTGGTGTGGTTATAGTTAAGGACTGTCCCCATCACACACTTGGGGTGCTAACGGATCACTTAAGTTCTTTGTTAAATATCACCAGGCAAACATAAAATGAAGAAAGTTTGAAAGCTCAATCATTCAGGTATGTAAATCACAAAAAAAGGGTTAAGTCATGTCACTTAGACAGTTTATTTTTGGGAGAAATGTTTCGTCTTTCATCTGTCTTATAAAATAGCACCTTCTTGATGTGTTTCAAGCCAGCTCTCCGTGGAAACAGATCAAGGAGGTGCTATTTATAAGACAGATCTGGGTTGGCAGGCCTCAGAATTGACGAAACGTTTCTTCCAAAAAATAAACAGCCAAAATGACATGATTTAATTGTATTTAAGTGTAATTTCATATAAAAATGATCTTAACAAATTCAGATGCTTCGTTATTAATGAATCTTATCACAATAATGCTTTTGTGATTTTTATATACACTCGTCAAAGGCAGGAAGTATTGTGGTATAGTCTCCGTCTATCCATATACTTTCCCTTGTTTGGCCAATAACTTCTGATCAGCTCAAGATAATTTAATGAAACTCGATACAAATTTGTACTTTACTAGACAGTGTCGCTTAATGTTTTCATTACCCCAGCTTCAAGGTCAAGGTCACAAATCAAGGTCAAATGTAAAAAACAAAACAAAACAAAAAGCCTTTGCTTTTTGGGTCCATTGCTTTAGATTGCTGTATTGATGTATAATATTTTTTTGATTGGCGTATAATGTGCCATAATATGCTTGTTTATTCTCCTATGGTGTAGAAAGATAAACCTATGACAGGCTGGCAAGTACCAATCCACCAGGGTTTGATAACATCCTTCCAGAATCAACAGACAGCCTCTTACAGCAGCATTGTGGGTGATTATTTGACCAGATAGGAGCTCTCAGGTGAAAAAACTCTCCTCCAATTTTTGAGATTCATCATCAGAATTCTGACCTGCACTGTACTGGAACTTGATGAGATCTCGTGGACGGTTGTGAGACAACCTTGCATAAAGCTGGTGACCTCTTTTTAAAAAGTACACCTTCCCATTGATTAAACACTGAGCTTCTATTTGAGCTTCATAAAATATGCAATTACATTTAACGGCTTTTACAATATAGGAATGAGTAATGATGTCAGGATCCTGACCATGTCAGGGTTTGTGTCGTACATTGTTAGAACTCTTTTTCTTTTTGGTCCATAAACTTACATGTTCAGGGACTCTGTGCAGGAAAATAAAATAAAAACGGCTTCTTAATAGAAGCAAAATAAATGGAGGTACAGAAAGGTAATACTGGAACACTGCTTATGAGTAATGTTTTTTAGAAAACAATGAGAGGAGGATTATGCTTGAAATAATTGTCCAAACCATGCAAAACAAAACACCTTTTCAGTAAAAATCAATGTGAAAGTAAGGAGTAGTGACGTAAGGTTCACAGGTGCCTCAGGTTTAGCTGATGCTCAACCGAACTATTTTTCAACCTAAGGACTATTGCCACTCTGAGGCAAAATATACTGGTCTTTATTGTCAGCATTAGTTGGCGCTATAACAAGATATATGGCTGTATTTATAAAAAAAATACACTGTATAGTTCTTTAGTTGCTCTCTGAAAAATAAAACTACAGTAACCTCACCTGGTAGCTCCAATCAGACGAGCGTCAGTAAACAACATAGTGAATAAACTCCAGAGAGCTCCGTTCACTAGGCAGCCAGAGCCAAAAACATCACATCTGACTGGTTCTTAAAACGTCCTTCAGTTTGTAAATTGATAGTTTGATATTGGACCGAGGCAACAACTGGAGCAGAAACTAAACATAGACATTTTTACCACACACCGTGCTGCACAAGAAAAATCCTAGAGTGGTGCATGGACAATCGGAACCAAAGCAAATGGACTGCAGTTTTAAGTTCAATGTGGATGCAACACGGATTCAGATGTTTGCTAAATTGATTTGTGCACAAAAACTCTGGTATAATTATGTTTTCTTCAGAATTAAAGGACAATGATGTTGTCTCAGACGTGAATTATGCGAGGATTGTTTTGCTCCATCATCAAGTGATTGTGTGATAAATGGGGCTAATCAACAGAGCCATTCACCTGCTTGTCCCTTAAGCATCAATGGACTGTGATGTTCTAAGACACAAATATACAAAAATAGAAAATTTAACCGCTCTTGTAAGACTGACAGGTTCTGTTGTTGTCACGTTTTTCGTTGTCGGCCATGCTTTTGTCTGAATAATGGAGGGAGAGCGATGTGAGAGCAAGGTGGCAGCAAGGGCGCAGAAATGGAGAGGACGTGCTCAGAAGTCAACACTCTGTATGCCTTGCCACCTCCGATGGGCACTAAGCTACTTTTCTGGGTCGGGTAGATATTCATACAACTCTTTGCCGCTTCTCTTACTGCAGCTGACAGGAGAGGTGAGACGGGAAACAAACGAGCGCTAACAAGAAGTTCTGCAGAGGCCGATAAGATGCTCAATCATGTCTGCTTGTATCATGGACATGCGTGACAGTGTTTTGCGCAGCTGATCGTGTGGGCGGATAATGCGATGTGCTATTTGGGCTTTCTTTGTCTGATTACGCTTCATTTCTTCTGCCTGGTGAGACAACTTGGCAACTGCAAAGGTTGATTGAAGCTGAAGCTCGAGCTGTGATTTTCACACCTCTGTGCCACATGGGAACAGGACTACAGCGCTCGCAGCTATTATTGCAGACATGTATTTACCACGGATGTCACCTAATTTAAAGGTGCTGTTTCGCTCTGTCTGACTTTTGGTTTTTGACTCGTATGTGTAACCAAAATGTGAAAATTACATCTTTAAACTATTAAACGTCTACTTGGCTTTAAAAGATGACGCAAATTATGATAAATCTTTGTTTTGTGAATGTTGTAACCCCTTTTTATATCGTTTAGATGTTCAGGTAGCATAATTTTATTTTTTTTATTTGAGACTTAATTGCCTCGTGACTGTTACCATGGCATTCTCATTCATTTTAAATGAGTTGCCATGCAGGTCTAAAGTGACATAGTACTTACCTTTTTAACGAAAAGTTTTATGTTACAGTCGTTATTACCTCCTCTTTAGTGTCTCTGACTTGTGGAATGCCTCAGGGGCCTATACCGGGCCCTGTTTAATTTATTTATACTTTAAGTAAGCACAGTTTAGTTTAAAAAAGTTTTATAATTTTTATGCTGATGATGTGCAGCTTTATTGAAAGCCTGATGTTCTATCACGTTTTGTGAAATGGGCAACTAGATGTTTAAAAATGTTCTTTAATTAAACTTGAGTTATTAATGGCAACTTTCTTTTTCTTGTGTTCTTAGCTATTTATAAACAACCCTTTGCTTAAAACCTTGTCATCTTTCAACACCAATTTCAATTTAATAAACATGTTCAGTCTGATATTTTTTATTGCAGCAATATGAATAAAATGCACCCTTTATATAGTTTCAGTAGTTGCCGTTTTCACATTGTCAGTAATTTTTTTTGCCAATTTCTCTATATTTTGACTCCGTTAACAGTTAGTCCAGAACCTTGGTATCGTAAAATATTTCTTTATGTCTGGAAGATCGTAAACTATTATGTTACGGTAGTTGTCTCTTGTTGGACTGTACATTTTCCATTATGTTTTTACAAACTGTTTTAGGACCCCCTTCTTGCATGTATTTTTTTTGGTTGTTTTAATTTTATGGTTTAAGCTTTTACCTATTTTTCTGCCTGTACATTATGTAATCTTAGATTCAAACTAGTTTTGAATAAGAACTAACTAAATTAAATAGAGCCTGTTTTTAGTAACAAGTTAAAGGAGTTTTTATGTTTACAGGGAAGATTCAAGTGATAAGGTCAAAGTTTCATCAAGCTTCCTTGGTTGATAAATGTTAACATTATATGTATGATTGAGAATTGCATCCATACCCATTCTTAAATGTAATATTGTTGATCGTTTTTATAGAAACGATGTATTATACTCTCTGTCAGTCCGTACACAAAGTTTTTGTTTCTCTAGTCTAGGCCATAATGTCTGATCAGCTAAAGAAAATTTAATAAAACTTGATACACATTTGTACCACCACTAGATAGCGTGTCACAACATCTTTTCATCACCCCAGCTCTAAGGTCAAGGTCACAAATCAAGGCCAAATGTTATACAGAATCTTGTATGTGCTTGTCTAGGCCATTGCTAGATTGTTTTATAATAATCTGTGAACAGGCATATAATGTGCCATACTGTATTTGGTACACTTGTTGTTCATACTGTAGCACAATGCTGATTCTGCTAGTTCAACTTAAGCTCTGTGATTCACACAAACTGTTTTGGATGATGTTTTGATGTGGTGCGTAAAATGGTGACTTTCTAACTCGGAAAATAAAAAAATACCCATTAACTCTTTACAAATTAACTTTACCATTTTGCTGGCAGACTCAAAAACAAAACACACAACACAAACCCATATCTGTGTACAGGTGGTGGGATTTTAGCTTTATGATACCACTCTATAAAACAATTAAATTACTGCATGGGTTTCGATTGAAGTGTGCCTATCTGTATTTCCTTTTGATTGCCTTTCTGGGGTCGAGTGCACTCGTTGACCTGTTATTGACTCTAAGTGAAATCATCCTTAGCAGAAACAGCTATCCTGCCACTGACTGAAGACAAATACAGCACTAGTGTGCCTCTATTAAAATGTGCTTAGTGGGGAAAAAAAGCAACACTTAACAACAATCCCTTCCTCCTCCAGCTACCACCTCACTGGTTTTCAGCAGATGGATCCTATTGGCCAGTCATTTTGCTGTATAGTGGTAAAACAGTACACTGCTTTGGTAAATGGGTTTTAGTTTTGCTGAATAAGGATGAAGTTTTTATTTTGAATCCTCTCTGCAGGGATCTGACATGAGATCTCTCATATCTTTGAGAAGAGTGAGAAAGACTGTAAGTCCTTTCAGTATTTCATCTCATCCCAAACACCTTAATATGGGAAGTGCAGGAATCATACTGCTGCCATGCCTGACCTGAATGTCTTCAGTTCGTCTCCGTCTCTTTATTTATCTCCGAATAAAGCGTCAACTCCATTCACGATTTATTCTCTTTGTGATTTTTCATTCCGTCGTTCTGCCTCTCCATTTCCCTCTCCCCCATCTCTCCTCTGAACTTTCCTTTTTTCTTGTTTTCTCTGGTTAGCCCGTGTTTCACTGCTTATTGATTTGTTTTTCATCCTTTTGCATTGGGTTTTATCATCTCTCTCCCTCTGCTGCCTTTCCCCCCCTCCTCTTTAAATGTGATTTTGAGTTGTATTTGGTCAACGACATTCATATTTTAATCTCTAGAGAGTTTGATACAATTACTTACAAGCTTGCTCAACCCAAATCTCACCAGTTGGATCAAAACCTATTTCATGCTTCTGGAACTTTAGCGTAGACTTTTCTGAATGAGTGCACACTCATACCAGTGACAAAACGCTTGATTATCCAGCCAGCAGGAACGTGACATGAGAGGTTAAAACTGTAAATGCCGAAAAGCATCGTGCGATTCAAGTGCACTTCTCTGTCCTATTTAAATTGACAAGCAGCCTCTCAGATATACGTAGGGAAAAAGCTGGCAGGGGGGATGCGTGAAAATGGCTCGAAGCTATGAGTGGCCCCGATCCACCTTGAAGAAAGAAATGCTTTGACAGCCTGTGTCCTCCTCAAAACCCTGGACAGATTGAACTCCTTTTGGATTTTTTTTGTTGTTGTTGAGGCAGCTAAGCATTTAAGGTTTGTGGATGGCCACCAGGGAGCTGAAGGATAAGAAAGCCGAGGAACGTCAACACTCAGTAACACATCATGTTTGTGTCAGTGTTGTATTTCAATGAAAGACTGACAGATCTGTACTTAGGCTCTAACCAACACGTTGTCAGTAGATATTTGTCAAAAAAGCGTCCCATAGCTCAACCAATGTTCTGTAACTGGAAAAATGAGCTTCTATCCATCCATCCATTTTCTTTCCCTGCTTCTCCTGTCCTGGTTGCAGGGAGCTGGTACCGGTCTCCAGCAGTCACTTCGCGAGAGACGGGATACATTCTGGCTAGGTAAAATGAGCGTCTAATAACTTGATAAACAATGGAAATTTCAATAATTCTTCCTGCTCCTAAAATTTTCAAGCATTCAAGGTTTTTTATTTGTCGTTTCACAACATGCGGTACATGTGGTGGAATAAAATTGTGAACACAGGGTCCCAGGTACATCCAACAAAAGTATAAAATGTAAAAGAAAAAGTAATAAGATCTAAGATATGAACTAAGATAAACGCTACCTAAAAATACACTAAGCACTAATAGTACAAAAAAAATATGCTGAACAGCAGCACGAACATGAGTCTGTGTGAGCAGATGAGCACAAATTAACAGAGCAACATGAAACAGATCAGCAACATGATGTGATATTTCACAGTGATTATCCTGGTTAGATATTCATGAGTCTAACAGCTCCAGGGTAGAAGCTGTTCCTCAGTCTAGTGGTTCTACACTTAATGCTCTTCAACCTCCTGCCTGAGGGGAGCGGGGCAAGACGTGTGTGTGCTGGGTGAGTGGGGTCCTGCATGATGCAGGTGGCCCTCTTCCTGCATCTAAAGGTGTAGATGTCTGTGATGGTGGGGAGACTGACTCCAACAGGTGTGTTTGTTCCATCTGAAGTCCACAGCCATCTTCTTCGTCTTCTTCACATTGATGTGATATTTTCAATATATAATTAATGTTATTGTTATTTCTTTCTGAAATTGGTTAGAACAATCTGAAAAGGAAACTCAAATGATTGCATTCATTTCCTGATTTTTATTGCCCGCTGTCATATCGGATGGGTGATAATGTACATTGTGTGTGTTTTAGCGGTGTGTTAGGAAAATACCTTCTGAGCCAATGGACAGATTTCATTGAAGCTCAGTAGAAGCAATCACTAGATGTACATCTCCAACTTCCAGTCTGATGGCAGATGGCCACCACAGCTTACTGAGCTTAGTTAACACAAAATTGGCTGTAACTTCATCAGTTTCACGCATATTGAGCTAAAATCTGTTGTGGTAGTAGCTGAGGGGAATTTTTGGATGTTTGCTTAGAGCACAAACTAATCATATGAGCTCTTTGTTGTTTAAAACTTAGTTGTGCGAGGCGGCAGGCGATATGCCTCCAGTTGTCTTATTCTGCTCACAGATTGTGTTTTTGTCTGGTAGAGTTCTTTCGGTGAAGTGGGAGTTTGAGTGACAGATAAATTACATGTTTTGTGTGTATATCACAATACATTCACTGTGTGCGTTTAAAAGCTGTGCTTTTTAAAATGTCCTATCTTTGGTGCTTTATCTGTTACACCTCGTTCCCGAGTAAAAACGGCAACGTTGCGGTAGTTTTATATCAGATGTTGGTTTATTGCTGTGAACTGACTTAATATTTTTCAGATATAGTTGAAAGATTTACATTCACAGGCCCAGATTTATCCTACAGTGAAACTTACAGATGCTTCAGAGCTCTTCCTAAGCTCTGCCTGGAGCGATCTTCTCACCAGCCCTACCTGCGTCTGCATCCCACACCACAGTGGTCTTAAAAACCAATATATGTAAATGTGTGGTACTTTCATGAGCTGGGCATGTGGAAATCCCATTTCACAAGTAAATTCAATCAAAATTCAGCCCAAATGCCAAGAAAACCACTAGCTTCACTCTGTTCTATGCATTTTTTTTTTGCTTTTGATTCATTCAAATGGTTTAATATGTTAAAACAAGAAGAAGATGGAGATTTTCTGAAAATGCGTCTTCATCCTCCTTCGTCTTTGTACAGTATCTTAGGAGCAGCCTCATTATTTAGGTTTGTAGGACACACATTTTGTGAATGGCAAACACACTCAGCCACTTGGGGTATTTACTCTGTAAATAGCTGTTGAAGGATCTAGCACAGCTGACAGCCAGAGGGGGAAAAGCTTTATGTACTACAGTATATATATTTTTTTGTTTGTTTCACACGCGCGGAAGTCTGAAGTCCACATTAGGGTGTTTTAGTTTTTTTTTAATGTTGTTTTTCTTCCTCATTCTTAAAGAAATTCACATCTATTACTAAAATCTATGGATCAAAGCAGTCTGATGCCTCATTAGTCAACAGCAGCTTCAAGTAGATGCTCGTTAGGTCACATGGATGGCGGATAAACAAATTCAGAACATATGTAATGCTTTTTTTTGGTCAAAGTGGGGAAAAATAATGCAATATTTGGTTAAGAACGTTTCCTGTCAGTGTCATGTCTCAATTAGTGGTAAATAAATTATTGTATTTAAAAAAAAAAACTCGTTTAGCTTAGTCAATTTAAAATAGTAAAACAAAACCAAATGTAGAAAACCATACAAATAAGAATGCATCAAAGCATGCCCCAAAATATAATATGCAAAAAGCTCATTCAGCTTACGCCACCAACAGTATGTTTACCTGAGTCCTTGGATAGCAAAGCGTTTTTCGTTGTTAGTTTATTGTGTTGATCAAGTAAATTCTCACTAAAATCTGTTTTTTATGCTCAAAAACAGCCTTTACTTGTTTTAAAGGGGACCAAATGTAGGATATATAATTTTTTGTGGTTTATCTGTGGGCTATCCAGACCATTTTCAGTCAATTTTATACACAAAATAATGCTTGGATAATAAAATATCCCCTTTCTAATTCTGCCAAATTTCACTTCCGTTCTAAACGACCGGTTTATGAATAATGAGGTCTGAAAGCCACGCCCTACAAAGACCTATTTACATTAACTACGCCCTCTGTAACAGCCAGTATCTCTAATATGTTGTTATTTTAAAATTAGCTCTTTTTTATTACTCATTTGACTTACTGTTAGTGCTAGTAGCTTAAGATAACTTACCAAAAGCCCTCTGCGCGCGCCGCCATTTGCAGCTCCTTTTTTTAGCATTAGCCTCGAATAGCTTTTCCTCCTCCGAGCGGGCGGTGTTAGCTCCGCTCGTTGCATGCGGCGCTTTTGGGAGCGTGCTTCAGTCCACACACACAAAGTTCACAGAATGTCTCGCTCCAGTTAATTTATCCGCATGAGGCAACCTTTGACCGGACCCCCGGACCTCAAAAGTCAGTAGCTCCCAACAACTCCCGCACGCAAATGGTGTCTTCGCCGGCGGTCTGCAAAACAAAAGGCTTAAAAAAAAAAAAAAAAGAGATACCGCGACCGGGAGGCGAACCCGTGTCCTTCGGATTACGAGTCCGGTTCACTACCTCTGGGCCAACCAGGTAGTTATGCAAAAAGCAGTCTTTCATCGTATAAGAAATAATCACAACCACCTACATTTAGAACGCTGAAGTTTTGATTAGATTTTGATGAAGTGAAAGGTATTCTTAAAATAAATAAGTTGCTAATCTGAAAATATATCGATCAGTGGTGCTTGATGGTACAGACTGTCGCCCCGCGAGAGTCACACACTGTGTGTGTGTTCATTCATTCTGCCGGCTGCGCGTTGGGAGCGATATTACACTAAAAATTGAACTAAAACGTAAAAATAACAATTATAAAGTATTATTATGTCGATGTATATATCTAGTCTCACCCCGATTTCTCCGAAACAAAAGGCTTTAAAAAAAAGGGGGGAAAAAAAAGATGCCTTAAACAGGATGCGAACTCCGCTCTCCTGCGTGGCGCTTAAGTGTCGTAACCGCTCAACCAAACTGACAGTTGTGCAAGAGCAGTCCTTCATCATATAAGAAACAAGTCCAAACCGCGAGAGTGTGTGTGCACAGTTTCAACGAGACAGAGTTCATTCAAACAAGGTAATAAAACATTCTGGTTTTACTCGAGATGTGCTGCATGGCTGGAGCAGGGCAAACCCCTAGCCCCCCGGGGGCTAAATAAATGAATAAATAAATAAATAAATGACCGCCAGGTCAGCTCCTAAACCGCTAGGCAACCGTGACATCTTTTATACTCAAGTGGGTGGAGCATCACCAGGGGTTGCTAGGTGAGGGGCTGGACTCAGGTTTGAGGTGATTGGCTACGGTTTGTGACATCACAAACCGCAGGAAGTGTGAAACGGAGCGTTTTTAATCACAGACAAATAAATCTACTTAGAGTAAATAAACCACTGGGTGCATTTTTTTGGCACAAGGACTGTTTTTTTATGAAGTAAATACCCAAAGTTTAGTAAAAAAACATTAAAAAGTGAATTTTGCATGTGTGGTCCCCTTTAAAAAC
>JBBPBX010067946.1:0-19274 GCA_038048925.1 Garcialebias charrua | reverse complement strand
TATACTGTGTTCTCCACAAATAGTAGGGAGGGAGTCTCTGAACAGGACCATAAGAAAACAGTGTTCATCTTTGTCACCAGG
Organism: Garcialebias charrua; assembly: GCA_038048925.1. Taxonomy (NCBI): domain Eukaryota; kingdom Metazoa; phylum Chordata; class Actinopteri; order Cyprinodontiformes; family Rivulidae; genus Garcialebias; species Garcialebias charrua. The sequence goes on along the minus strand of JBBPBX010067946.1, from coordinate 19,193 downwards.
TAAAACAACAATAAATGTGAAGTAGTTCAATCATACGACATTAACAAAATATCAGTAATATTAAACAGCACAACTAGGGATGGGAATTGTTAAGAAATTATCAATATCAATTTCTTTATCGATATCATTTATCGATTCAATTCCTTATCAATTCTGTTATCAATTCTCATTGGGTTAGGCAAAAAAATATAGTACACCATTTGTGTGCATGAAGTATTTAATGCTCTTTCACCAGAACAAAAATAGAACTTTTATAAAAAAATTATTCCTAATTAACATTACCATATTAAGGGGCTGTCCTTGGTTGTAATGGGTGAAAGGCTTCTATACAGTTGGACTTCTGTCTCTTCCTTAAAAAGTTCTTCTAGGGCTGTCTCTTTTTGCTGCTTTACAGGAGGCATCTGAAATTATTGACATAACCGCAACTTGTACTTCACAAGTTTCAATTTTAAAATAGTGTAATATTCCATGCAATCTATCATCTTTCATTACAAAAAACAAAACTTACATAGTTATCATCTTCATCCTCTTCTGCCTCCCTCTGTGTCTCTCCCTCTGCGTCTCTCCCAGCTCTGCCAGCAGCACGTTTCAATTTTAAAATAAATAGTGTAATAATCCATGCAATCTATCATCTTTCATTACAAAAAACAAAACTTACATAGTTATCATCTTCATCCTCTTCTGCCTCCCTCTTCGTCTCCCAGCTCTGCCAGCTTCAGAAGAAATTCACAATTAAAAACACTGAGCAGCCAAAAAAGCTCTCACAACAGAAAGAGGCTGCAATGAAGCACACTGAACAAAAATATAAAACAACACTTTTGTTTTTGCTCCCATTTCTACGGTGGCATTTTTAGGAGTGTTGTGTGTTAATATCGTCATCCTGAAAGCTAAGTGTGCTAGCAACAGCCTCTGAGCCAGCCAGACTCCGGCAATCCTCGTCAGCTAAATGTTATTACATGAGATGGAGATTATTTATACAACACAGTGGAAGCAGTAAAGCAAAAAAGTAACAGGAACTGGAGGAGTTTAACGTTACGTGCTGCAACATTTAAACAGAGGAGGACGCTAGCTTGTTAGCTCCGCTTCCACCACCACGAAGCAGCGTCATGAAGCAGCGTGTTAAGGACGGTACATTTGTACAAACTCACTGTGGTGTTCCAGACACAGAAAAGATTGAACCTCTACATTAAGATTGTACACAATGCTGTGATGAATATGTTTTGGTGTGGAGGCTGTTATTGTGGTTGTAACATACCGCGCCAGGTGGGGGCACGCTTGCTGGGTTCCAGTGGGGTTCGACCCACAAAGAAGAGTGATGAGACGTTCACTGCAGTTCGTGAATCTAAATAAATAGTTTGCCATGTGCTTCCTCCAGTTGTCTGCTTGAACATTATTTTATTATTCAACCTACATGTGTTAATACACAACAAAACCTTTTTGGCGACGAGGATTGGATGTTTCAAGCTGGAAGGCACAGAGTCTGCACACGGAGCGGCTCCATAGAGGCAACACGGACGGTAAAAAGAAAAAAAAAGCAGAGCGTTTTGGGTGAGTGAAAGGACCGCCGAAACCGAGCTAAAAAGATGGCGTTTGGAAAGCCAGAAGACTTTCACTTCGAGGAAAGTGAGGAAAGTTTTGATAATTACCGCGAGCGTCTCGAGCAGTATTTTGCTGCAAATGATTTGGACACTGAAGAAGAGAAAACAAAGTCTGTGTTTCTCACGGTGGTGGGGAAAAGATCCCATAGCTTGCTGATGGATCTATGTGCTCCAGATAAACCATCAGACAAAAGCTACAAAGAGTTGGTGGATTTACTGCAGAGACATTACGTACCAAAGACAAACTTTATTGCAGAAAGGTGCAAGTTTCATGGAAGAAATCAAAAAGACAACGAAACAATCAGTGAGTATGTGGCTAGTTTAAGAAAATTAGCAGCAACCTGCAGATTTGGGACTTTCCTAGATGAAGCACTGCGTGATAGATTTGTCTGTGGTGTTAAGAGCAGTGAACTGAGAGACCGGCTGCTCAGCACGGCGCACACCAAAGAGTTGACGCTGCCGCTGGCGATAGAAATGGCGTTTTCTTTTGAGGTAACTAAGGACAGTGCACAGCAGTTTGCACAGAAAGCTTTCAAGGCTCATGTAGTGGAAAAGAAGGTTACCACCAAATACTGTGAAGCTGAGAAAAATACAGCTACAGGGAAGGCCTGTTATCGCTGCAGTGGAAAAGGTCACAACCCGAATGACTGCCGTTTTAAAGAAAGCGAGTGCCATGTGTGTAAAAAGAAGGGACACATAGCTAAAGCCTGTCGCACACGTAAAGAAGGAGGTCGTTCGAGTACCATCAAAGGAACCATGCATCTGGAGGTTAAGAGGAAAATCAGCGCTCTCAAGCAGCAGGATGTCGGCGTTCTCAAGCAGCAGGATGTTGGCAGCTGGACCGTTCCACAGTGCCCGCCTGAAGGGATGCCTCAGCATGCAGATCCGGGAAACAGGCACGAGTTTAAAGGGGACCTAGATGACACCCAAATTCTGTCACATCCAGTCACAGAAGACAGAGCAGCCAGTGATGTTGTGGTTCAGTGCGAGATGAAAGCTGCACCAAACTCTGACATTGTTCTAGATCGGACCTTGGACGGTCACGATTTTGATCTGTTTGAACTGAAAACAGGTAATGAGAACATTGTAAAACCTTATTATGTGTATGTCAGTGTAAATGGGTCAAGGGTGAAGATGGAATTAGACACTGGTGCCGCAGTGTCAGTGATATCTGAAAATCTGTATCAGCGCAGATTTAAATCAGTCAAACTTAGTCCAGCGAATTGTGTACTTAAGACGTACAGCCAAGAGTCATTACAGCTGATGGGCAAAATGGTGGCAAAAGTAAAATGTCAAGAAATTACAAAAAAACTAGAACTGCTAATAGTAAAAGGAAGAGGCCCTGCTTTGATGGGTAGAGACTGGATTAGCCAGTTGAAGCTAGACTGGCCACAAGTAAATAGAGTGGCTCCAGAAACGGTGGAAGATGTATGTGCTCAGTACGCATCAGTTTTCAACCCTGAACTAGGCAAGTTGAAGGGTATTAAAGCTAAGCTACATATAAGCTAAGCTTCTTCTTCCGGCACTCGGCAAGGTAGGTCACATATCTTTCTGCTCTTCCCTCCCTAAGTTTTTCCTACTCCCTGCTTGCTTTTCGTCTCGTCTGCGACCCTTCAGCGCTCACTCGAACCAATATGGAATTAATAAATTGGGCTGTTTCTTCAATGGATAAGATTTTTTCCACGAAGCGGACCGTGCCAGGAGAAGCTGTCTGTCCCTCCGACACACACGCGGCTGGATACGTGATGGACTCGTGGGGTCAGTGGCAGCCCATGTGTCTGACCGTCTTAAGTGTCGAAGACGTGGAGGATTTGTGGATTATTGGATTATTGGTAGCAACTGCTCTGTTTTTTGGCGTAAGCGGAGTTGTTTGTTACTGGAAGCTGAGGGAGGCTTCGGCAGCTATCAGCGCGCTGTCGGCACTACCTGATCAGCAAAATTCTCTGAACCGGGCCGTGAGCTCCTCATCCCAGCTGTTGTATGAGCTCAATCGCTCGCTTGGAGCAGTGGTGGACCACCGCGCACCTGCTGTCCGTTTTGGGACTTGTTTACAGCCACCCCGGATCAATCAAGGGACAGATGGAAGTTCATGAAGCGGAGCGGAGCAGAACCACATATTTGGATTTCTTTCGGCCATGAAACAGCACCACAGACTTGAAGGCGGCAGTGGAAAAGAACACTGTGGTCTATTGGATAACAAACAAGAACATTATCTGGCTTCTGCACATGTCCTTGAAAAGTAAGCTGTGGGAAGCCATTCTCCTGGAGTGTGGAGCTGAAGAGTCCCCCCCCCTCCCCCTCCCCAGAGATTTCTGTGAAGCCTCAGATAACACCCAGCTGCACATCTGCTGAACTCTGTGTTTGTCTGAAATTACTCACAGACTCTATCTCCTTGCCTGCCGTCTCTCCATTTGTTATTGTAACTAAATGTGCTTTCTGATATGGTTTTTACTGGATCACGCGGTGTCTTGAAGACAAAATGTGATTCATCTTTTTTTAATATCAATGCTGTGAAACCCCGTGTCTCTGCCTGTTTTCCTGCTTTTGACCTTCATCTGGGGACAGATTGGGACTGGCCGCGCTATGAGCATATCATGTGTTGATAAACATATCATGTGTTGATAAACATGTCATGTGCTTTGTTGAGCTGCAGCTTTTTGCACTCATTCTCTCTCCTGGATGCTGCAACTACATATTTACGTTGTATTGGTGAAAATTGATGCAATGTTAATAAACCTTCTTGATCTTGATTCTTGATTGATATGGCTCCAGAAGCCGTGCCAAAGTTCCATAAACCGAGACATGTTCCATATGCATTGAGAGAGGCTGTGGAAAAGGAATTGACTAAATTGGAGGCGGAAGGAGTTATTTCACCCACTAGTTACAGTGAGTGGGCTGCCCCAATAGTTTGCATACCTAAAAAGGATGACAGTGTGAGGTTATGTGGAGACTACAAGGTCACAATCAATCCATGGTTAAACGTGGATCAGTACCCACTTCCAAAAACACAAGATCTGTTTGCTAAATTAGCAGGAGGTCAGAAATTTACCAAACTAGACTTATCCCAGGCTTACCAGCAAGTCCAGTTAGAGGAAAGCTCTAGGTGTTACCTGACTATAAACACTCACAAAGGGCTGTTTCAATATAACAGGTTACCTTATGGGGTTGCGAGTGCTCCCGCAATGTTCCAGAAAATAATGGATCAAGTACTTCAGGGCATGGATGGTGTTATCTGCTATCTTGATGATATTTTGATAACTGGTAAGGATGCAGAAAGCCACCTGACTAACCTAAAAGAGGTATTTAAGAGGCTCGAAAGTTACAACCTCAAGGTAAAACGAGAAAAATGTGAATTTATGCAAGACAGTGTTGCGTATTTAGGACATGTCATTGACGCCACCGGCATTCATCCTATGAAGGAAAAGACAACTGCCATTCAGAAGGCTCCAGTCCCAAGAAATGTAACTGAACTTAGGTCATTCTTGGCTCTGTTAAACTACTATGGGAAGTTTATACCAAACTTATCGACTCTGATACAGCCAATGACGGCATTGCTGCACAAAGAGGCAAACTGGGTTTGGTCAGAAAAATGTCAAAATGCTTTTGAAAATGCAAAGAAGGTTTTTCAATCTGACCAAATCTTAGTACATTTTGATGCAGAGCTACCAATTATCTTAGCATGTGATGCATCTCCTTATGGAGTTGGTGCTGTAATCAGTCACCACATGAAAGATGGAAGTGAAAGACCGATTGCATTTGCATCAAGAATGCTAACAAAGACAGAACAAAATTACTCACAGATCGAAAAAGAAGCACTTGGTTTAGTGTTTGGTGTTATGAAGTTTCATGACTACCTTTATGGAAGGAAATTTCTTTTAGTGACGGATCACAAACCATTGCTAAAAATATTGGGACCTAAAACGGGTGTGCCTACTCTAGCTGCTGCTAGATTGCAAAGGTGGGCCCTAATTCTAGCTGCATACAAGTACGAGATTCAGTACAAAAGATCTGAGCAACACAGTAATGCAGATGCATTATCAAGGTTACCAATGAAACCAAGTGGGGATGTGGTGTCAAACCCTGTTTACAAAGTATCTTACCTTGAAGAGTTACTTATCACTGCGAGGGATGTATAGAAAAGATCCTGTGTTAAAGGTGGTGAAACAGTTGGTGTTGACTGGCTGGCCAAAACATGTACAGGATGAATTGCTGAAGCCATATTTTCAGAGACGTTTTGAGCTGACGGTTGAAGATGATTGTCTACTGTGGGGTTTACGAGTGGTGGTTCCCAAGAAATTAAGAGATCAGTTGATTTCTGAACTACATGAACACCACTGGGGAATAGTAAAAATGAAATCACTAGCCAGAAGTTTATTCTGGTGGCCAGCAGTAGATGAGTGCATTGAACAGGAAGTCAGTGAGTGTACCATCTGTCAAAAGCAGCGTAGTATGCCTTGTACTGCACCAGTGCATAAATGGAAATGGGCTGCTAGCCCTTGGGAGAGAATCCATCTTGATTTTGCAGAGGACCACAAGCAGATGTTTCTGGTAGTCATGGATGCTTATGCTAGATGGCCAGAGATTATTCCGATGAACACTACTACATCAGTGAAAACCATTGAAACATTGAGACATTTGTTTGCTGCTTATGGGTTACCAAAAGAAGTTGTAACTGATAACGGTCCTCAGTTTGTTTCACAAGAGTTTGAGTCATTCCTAAAAAAATGGAGTGCAGCACATCAAGTCACCAGCATACCATCCTGCCAGCAACGGATTAGCAGAGCGCTTAGTACAAAATCTTAAGAAGTCGCTAGCAAAGAATCGAGCCATAGGTGGTATGACACTGGAGCACTGTGTTGCAAAGTTTCTTTTAGGGTACCGAAACACACCCCACACAACTACAGGGAAAACTCCTGCTGAGTTATTTCTAAAAAGACAGGTTCGAACAAGACTGTCACTGATCAGACCTCAGTTTTCTGAGAGAATGCAAAACCACACAGAACCATCTTTGTCACGTGTCAGAGTTTTCACAGTAGGTCAACCTGTATTGGTAAACAATTACAGGGGAGGGGAGCAGTGGTTAAATGGAATTGTGCGGGAGGTCCTGGGTCCTGTAACGTACAGTGTGGAAGTGAATGGGAAGTGTGTTAAAAGACATGTAAATCAGATTCTGGGTGTAAATGGAAATCCAGCTCACTTGACACAAACAGACACTTGGAATGATGAGGATCTTGACACAACCAGAGGTGTGGATCAACAGATGGAAGAAAAAACTGTTGGGAATCAACCTATGGATGTGCCATCAACTTCATTTGAAGGAAACACTCGTCCAGTCAGGAACCGACGACCTCCTGATAGACTGAATTTGAAACTGCAACTGTAAAAAAGATTTAAAAAAATAAGAGTTTGTTTGTTGTTTGAAAAAAAAACCAAGAAAAAAGTGTTTTTCTCGATTGGAGAAGTATTGATTTTACAAGGGAGGAGCTGTGGTGTTCCAGACACAGAAAAGATTGAACCTCTACATTAAGATTGTACACAATGCTGTGATGAATATGTTTTGGTGTGGAGGCTGTTATTGTGGTCGTAATAACATACCGCGCCAGGTGGGGGCGCGCTTGCTGGGTTCCAGTGGGGTTCGACCCACAAAGAAGAGTTATGAGACGTTCACTGCAGTTCGTGAATCTAAATAAATAGTTTGCCATGTGCTTCCTCCAGTTGTCTGCTTGAACATTATTTTATTATTCAACCTACATGTGTTAATACACAACACTCACCTCATTCTGAGTGGTCAAATGCTCATCTCTGCATGTTAGAATTATTTCCGCCCTTTATTGTAATCGACGCTTAGCATGTGTTGCAAGTAGACCTGGTTTCGTCTTCACTTTTTCCTTGACACCATGTTGATAGGGCGCATGTCTGTGATGTCATCACGTAAATGCGTCACCACGTCGAGTCAGTAGAACGAGTCAGCGAATCGATAAACTGAATCGTTAAGACAAGCAGCCTACAATTCCAGAGAATTGAACTCTAAAGAACCGGTTCTTTAAAAGAACCGGTTCTCAGTTCCCATCCCTACTTACAACATACGCGTACATTTTAATTGCCTGATTTTTTTAAGGTTATCTGTGAACTGCTGTGTGATTCTCTGAACAAAGACTGAATCAATTGGAGTTGGCTGTAGACAATGTCCACATGAGGCATGACCAGATGGAACAGTAGAGTTATTCTGTAAACAAAGTAAGTAAGGCACATTAATGATGATGCCGTTAGCATTTTCACATTGCTTGGGCTAAAAGTGGTGCAAATGAGGGTGGAGGCAGATGTGAGTCTTTTACCTTTCCCACCCACATTTTGATGTTGTCTGTCCAGGAAGTTGAACCGGCGGCATTCTGATCACAGGCCCACCTTTTCTGACTTCTGTGTGACCACTCCCCCTATATACTAAACAGGTATACTGTATCATATTCTTTAAAGGGGAAGCTCAAGTTTATGACCAACTTTGTCACCATATTCATAGCTTTCCTAATCTGGTGTTAATTATTAATCATAATTGTAAATCTTAAAATAAAAATAGACAAGTTACAACAGAATGCTAATAAAGTCACAAAAGTAAAGTTTTAAAAGTCTGTCAGTACATTGCCAAGAAAGAAAAAATTGTATTGTACGGTTAAGGCAGATTCACAGAGAACCAAGACCATGAAATGAGGGAAAGAAGATTAAAAAAGGTTAACCTCTATCTATCTTTACTTACTTCTCCTCTCACCCCATTTCCTTCATTCTTTCAGCACTCTTCTTTCTTACCTCTGGTAGCTCAGTCCACTGTCTGCACAATGGAAATGGAAAGTATTCCTCTTAACCTATAATTTACCTGCAGCAGTCACTTATACTGCGCACATGAGTAATTTTTAGCACTTGCCTGTCCATCAAACAGGTTTCAGTCAGTGTTAAATGTGAGGTTTTGGTTTGAATAACAAGCAGTTTTTCTGAAGCACATTAATATATTTTTTAAACAACTGCAGCAGTGCAATGTGCTTTTCAGTTTGTTTGTAAGCATGGTTATGATCATGTACATGATGTTTAAAGACATTTTCTTGCCCCAAATGCAAACAATATCTACTTTTTTTTTATCAGAGAATAAAAGAACTCTAGGAATCCCATTTATTTCTTGCAGTAATAACTCAACGTAAAAGATCAGCCTGAAACCTGACCTCCGACTGTTCAGGCATTTCAATCAGCATAGCTGCTTAACTCAGTCATACTTAACAGAATGTCATTTTGGCTTTAATACTGCTTTTATCTTTCATCCTTCCATAAGATGGAGATAAAATATCTATCCCTGTGATGTTCAGGCTCATATTTTTACATCCTTCATCTTTTTATATACATTCATTTTTATCCCCATGCATGCTCTCATTTCACATTTATCCTTTATGATATCTTCTTTGTCAAACTTTGTCACAATAGTCTTCCTCTTCAATGTCAATCACTCTTTAATGATGACTTAGTAAAAGCTGGAAAAAGAGACAATAAGGGTTCTGCTACTTTAGTTCATGTCTTATAGGTTTGTCTATTTATCTCTTCAGTTTCATCATCGTAACTGTTATGATTTCAAAAGGTAACCCAGTTGATAATGAGACCCAGAATGACACAAGACAAAGAGGTGCAAAAGTAACAGTGTTTATTATTTACAGTGGGAATAACTATTTACAAATGTGCATGGGTCCTCTGGATTTCCTGGAAGATGAAAAGCAGACAGTCAGATGGGCTTGACCAGAAAGTTCTTTCAGGATAATTGATTTTGTTTGTTTGATGTTTTCCTTACGGATGAAAAGAGAAGGATGATTGTTCCAGAGAATCCTTAACTCCTTGAGATGAGTCCCAGAGGGCGAGAAAGACAGGCAAGTGGCTGGAGGGCAAGGCACGATGAGCAGAGAGCTGGAACCAGGAGAATATTGAGGACCACGAGGACTGAGAACACAACAAGAACAGGGTAAGTTTCTTTCAATGTACCCACAAACTGGCTAGAAGCATAAATACCATGTGTAGGCATAAAATGCTCCAACGAAGAGTAGAACTCGACTGCAGCCTTAAGTATAGGTGGAGCTCGTCAGGTGGATGACCGTCAGCTGTGGATGATTGGCGGCCATCTTGGAGCTGCAGCAGGTGCCACTCTTACAGTAACCCCCACCCCCCCTTAAGGGGCGCCTCCAGGAGTCCCGTCGTGCTTCTCCGAGTGAGCCCTGAAGAAGGTGGTGATCAGACTGGGGTCCAGGATGAAAGAGTGAGGAATCCACGACCATTTCTCAGGGCCATATCCCTCCCAGTCCACAAGATACTGAAAACCTCTCCCACAACGGCGCACATCCAGAATGGCACGGACGGTGAAAGCCGGATGGTTGTCGATGAGACGAGCAGGCGGAGGGAGGCTGGCAGGTGGGCACAAAGGACTCTCAGAAACGGGCTTGACCTGGGACACGTGAAATGTCGGATGAATCCTCATGGAAGCGGGTAGCTGAAGACGCACCGCAGAGGGGTTGACGATCTGGAGTATAGGGAAAGGCCCAATGAATCGAGGCGCCAACTTCCTCGGGGTGTCCTTCAAGGTGATGTTCCTGGTGGAAAGCCATACCCTCTGACCCACCTGATAGGAGGGCGCAGAAGATCGGTGGCGGTCCGCAAACCTCTTATTTTGGGCGGCCGTGCGGAGAAGTGCTACCTTAGCGCCGACAGCGTCGGAAATGGTGCTGCACTGACGGCACCGATATGTCCGACTCCTGACTGGGGAACAAAGGGGGCAAATATCCCAGCAAAGCTTCAAAAGGTGTCATACCTGTGGCCGCAGAAGTATGGGCATACTCCACCCAGACCAGATGTCGACTCCAGGCAGATGGATTACCCTCAACGAGACATCGAAGGGTGGCCTCGAGCTCCTGGTTGCACCGTTCAGCCTGACCGTTGGACTGCGGGTGATAGCAGGAGGTTCGTATCTTGCTGCAATCTGGTCCTTAAAGTAATCAGAGAGAGAGTTCAAAAATGTACCTTGAAGCGCCCTGTCATTCCAATCCGTTTGAGCCACAAGAATGCGGAAGTCCAGAGCGTGTTCAAAGACGGGTCGTCTGTCCTGACGTAATCCCATCAAACGTTTCTCCGCATTGGTTTGTTGCAACGGCCGGTCAAAAATCCTGCGGAACTCGTTCAGAAACAGGTAGAACAACACAAAGTCCAAATCACGGTTATGGAGGTAAGAAGTTGCCCACTGGAGGGCTTTACCTGACAGTTGACTGTTGAGATAAGTACCGTAATTTAAGCTTTGTCCGTGGAGTAAAGATGAGGAGCCCCTTTGAAGACGAGTTTGCACTGTAGGAGAAAACCTTCACATAACGCTGGGTCTCCTGAGAAGAGTTCAGATGGTTTAACCAGTAACTGTTGAGGAGAAGGAGAGTTATTGCTTGAACTAGTGCTGGGAGAGTTTGGATCTGAGGTGGCAGCCAGAGCTGAGGGAGGAGAAATAGCAAGTTTCTTCTGTATAGAATTAACCATACCTCCAAGTACTAGTAAATCTGATTGAGTCTTGAGTTGTTGACCAATTACTTGTTTTAACATCTCCTCTAATTGAGGTTTACTTGTGGCCTGCGAGGAGGAAGCTTGTGCGTTCATGGTCTCGTTCTGGGTTTTTGTTTAGGCTGGAGCATTAACTATTATGATTTCAAAAGGTAACCCAGTTGGTAACGAGACCCAGAACGACACAAGACGAAGAGGTGCAAAAGTAACAGTGTTTATTATTTACAGTGGGAATAACTATTTACAAATGTACATGGGTCCTCTGGATTTCCTGGAAGATGAAAAGCAGACAGTCAGATGGGCTTGACCAGAAAGTTCTTTCAGGATAATTGATTTTGTTTGTTAGATGTTTTCCTTACGGATGAAAAGAGGAGGATGATTGTTCCAGAGAATCCTTAACTCCTTGAGATGAGTCCCAGAGGGCGAGAGAGACAGGCAAATGACTGGAGGACAAGGCACGATGAGCAGAGAGCTGGATCCAGGAGAATCTTGAGGATCACAAGGACTGAGAACACAACAAGAACAGGGTAAGTTTCTTTGAATGTACTCACAAACTGGCTAGAAGCATATGTGTAGGCATAAAATGCTCCAGCGAAGAGTAGAACTCGACTGCAGCCTTAAGTATAGGTGGAGCTCGTCAGGTGGATGACCGTCAGCTGTGGATGATTGGCGGCCATCTTGGAGATACAGCAGGTGCCACTCTTACAATATCACGCCTAAATTCTTTACTGCAGGTCAGTAAATGACTGTCGACATTTGCAGGTACACAAAAACATGCAGATGAAAATAACTGCCCTCAGGTAGTTATTAATAGGGGTTCAGTTGTGTTTACATGAATGATGAAATTAGGGCTTTAAGCCAAAGTTTTGAATAAAATCTCATGTGATGTGTTTGAATATGATGTATCTGATAAGGACGACTTACAGCTAATATCACAACAAGTTTTAGCTCAATACTTGTAAAACTGACCAAGATATAGCTATTATGGTGTATGCAAAGGTTGATTAGTCCTGGTGACCTGAATCAGATTTATTTTCCAAAAGTTAGTCAGTTATAGATGTACCTTCAATGATTACTTTATGAGACTTTTAATAAAAGCAGTACCCTACAATATTTTGCAAAAAAAAAAGAAATGAACACACAGAGTTACATGTTCTTGTAAACATACTTTTTGGGTACTTTGCATTGTTATCGTTATCATTGTTATTGTCTTAGCAATACCTGAGGCTCTGTCCTCCCTGATAGAATTCCTAGGACATTTAAAATTCAAAGTGATTTTTTTGGCAGATTTCAATATTAACTGGGATAAGTCAACCCCCCTCTGTGAAAAATTCAAGGAATGTTACCTATTACTCAGTCCAACCTAACTCATTGACTCTCCCACTAGACCAATCAAAAACTGTCCTGAAAAATGTTCACTCTTAGACCTGTTTCTAACAAATATCCCTCACAAATTCCCTGGTACAGGTGTATTCAATTACATTTTGAGTGCCTTTTAAGCCCAGATTGATTCAAAAAGGGATTTGAAATGTTTTTTTGAACAGGCATTCCTCTGTGATCTATCTCACTTTGATTGGCATCGCATTCTATTAACCGATGACGTGAACACTGCTTGGAACTATTTTCCTAATAATTTCATTTATTTTGTGAACAAACATTCTCCTTTTCACCAGTTTGGAATAAAGGGATGTGACAGCCCCTGGTTTACTCCTAAACTAGCTGACCTGCACAGGAGAGACCATCTTTGGGCCACAGTGAGAAAATCTGTCTGACACTGATTGATAGAATTTTTGACAGCTGAGGAATAATTGTACAACTGCCATCAAAGTTGCAAAACATAACTATTTTTTATTTCAGACCTCCTAAAATCTAAGCGACCATAACATATTCTGGAAAACCATCAAATCTCTCTCAGGCACCCCCCAATCATCTGAACTCCCATCACAACTTCTCGTTAACTCTGTTCCGGTATCAAATAAGCATGAGATACTGAACTGTTTCAACAAACATTTTGTTGCTTCTAGTTCATTATTTGACACAATTACTAATGGAAAATCAGCCACTTCCCTAATAATCAAATTTCTACAAATCAAATCCCTCCTACAAGTGAATCCTCAGTTAATCATACCTTCTCTTTTTCTCTGTTCTCAGGTATTAAGGTAAATAAACTGTTAAAAGGTCTTGATCCTAAAATATCTGCAGGTCCAGAAGAACTTCTATCTTATTTCTTAAGGCCGGCCGCTCATATCATCGCAGTCCCTGTGTCCCACGTCTTTAACCTGTCCACAAGCCAACACTTCACTGGAAAAAATGCCCCTCTAAAAATAAGAAAAAAAAAATGTAAAATAAGATTTTTTTGCTTGAAATAAGCAAAAAAATCTGCCAATGGAACAAGTGAAAATTCACTTGACAAGATTCTTAAAATAAGACATTTTGTTCAAGTCAAACAAGATATGCGGAATCTTGAAACTAGCTACAAAAATCTAGTTTTGAGCAATATTTTACTACAATTGTGAGCTTTTATTGTCTTATAATAAGATTCTGATGCTCAAAAGTAGTATACTGGAGAAAAGTCTACTCTGAAAACAAGTTTAAAACAACTTAAAATTAGTTTTTTTTTTGATTGAAATAAGCAAAAAGATCTGGTAACAAGTGAAAACGATATGCGGAATCTTGAAACTAGCTACAAAAATCTAGTTTTGAGCAATATTTTACTACAATTGTGAGCTTTTCTTGTCTTATAATAAGATTCTGATGCTCAAAAGTAGTACACTGGAGAAAAGTCTACTCTGAAAACAAGTTTAAAACAACTTAAAATTAGGTTTTTTTTTTTATTGAAATAAGCAAAAAGATCTGGTAACAAGTGAAAACAAGATATGCGGAATCTTGAAACTAGCTATAAAACTCTAGTTTTGAGCAATATTTTACTACAATTGTGAGCTTTTCTTGTCTTATAATAAGATTCTGATGCTCAAAAGTAGTACACTGGAGAAAAGTCTACTCTGAAAACAAGTTTAAAACAACTTAAAATTAGATTTTTTTTTGACTGAAATACGCAAAAAGATCTTCCAACAAGTGAAAATTGTCTTGACACGATTTCTAAAAATAAGACATTTTATCTTTTTACAAGATAAACAATCTTAAACCTAGCTGCAAAAAATCTCATTCTTAGCAATATTTTACTACAATTGAGCGTGTGATGCTTAAAATTAGTATACATCCCTAAAACTTTTACTCATTTTTAGTTCTACAGATGTTTCAAATGTTTCTCCAACCCGTTATCAAATTTAACCAACAAACGTAATAATACATGTCTTGTCAAAACCTTCAAACATTTTCTGTAATGACAAAAAATGAAAGGTATTCTTTAACTTCAACACATTTATTTTATCACAATGGTTTCAGCAGCAATGCAACAACTACTACTCCCAATTACAACTGTAGTTAACACTTGATTATATTTTTAAAAAATAATATAAAACACCTTCAACAAAATAAAAACAATTTTTGCTATGAAAAATGGAGAGTATACTACTGGGCACCATGAAAAATGAGGGAGCCACTACAACTTCAAATGTTTAAACATAAAATGTCTTTGGGAAATGTTGTGATGGGCACATCTCCTACCGTGAGCAGGCAGTTGGACGAACACACAATCAGAATTGGACAGGAGAGGGAGAGTTTTCCTGGGGGCTTTGAGGTCCTGTTTTTCCTGAAACACAAAGACATATTTCTGTTGGCATGATGAATCATATTTTAAGATTGTGGAATATAAGCCAGATAAATAAATAAAATAAAGAGAGAACCTGTAAAACTATCATGTTAAATATGACGCGGTTGAAAATTTGGGTGCACTAACTGTGCTGGTGAACCAAAAAAAAGTTTAGAAACACCAGTGCAATCAGTGCAAGAAGTTAGTGTAGAACCATGGGAAAAAATGTATCAATTAAAAAAATGATTTTGAGTAAGATATTTCCAGCAACCTGCAAAGATTTTGTTTCTTTCCACCTTGAAATAGGTGATAGGTAATAAATATATTAGGCTTAGTGTATTACTAGTTGATGTTTTTCTTAGTTAATTCTAGATGTTATTACTGTTTTTCTCTTGCATTTGTTGTTGGATGTAACTGGGACCCCGTGTACATAATCTCGTTTTCATCACATGTACCACATGCGGTGCAAATGACAATAAAGACTCTCTGACTCTGACTCTGAAAACTTTAATATCCAAATACTATGTTAGGTTTATTCTTTAAAAAATAATAACACCAATTTCTCATTAACATTCAAATAATAATGCATTATTGTAATTAAAAAGATAAATTAATCTACATTTCTGGAAATGTTTGAATTATCAGAATAATCCAGGTTATCAATATTATACTTTTGATAACAATTTACCTTTGTCCACGAGAGGAAGACCTCGACCTCCAACGCCGCCTCTGAGAAAGGGACTGTCTTGGCCAGGTCTGACTGATCTGTTTAAAGCATGCAACAGCAAAATTGGTACACATCGCATCGTGAGTTAGATGAATTGTTACATCTCTAATTTTGATCATATTTAAATTAAATACCTTTGATCATTAGAAAGAGACTCAGAGGGACTCCTGCTACCATTGCATCCCAAGATTTGAGATTGAGTGCTTGAAGGGATGTCCATCGGGGTTCTTTCTGCATTTTAGAGGGTTTAAACATAAGTGTTAATATGTCAAAAATGTAAATTACTTTACACAAGGTTTCCAAGTACCCCAAGATGATAGTTGTGCAATATTTACCTGACTGTGCATTCATCCTTTTAGGAGGAGTTGGAAGAGCAAAGTCATCTATAATAAAACAGTCAACAGTAAAAAATAAATTAAAATAAAAGTGATTTTACATCTATAGTAAGTAATTAGCCTGTTACTGATATGGTGGTGATTGAAATACTACATAGATTTGTTCTTAAAAAAAGAAATAAAAGTTACATGGATTAGCTTATTATGTGCAGGATGTGGCTTATTTTTATTGTGAAATATGTAACAAAAAGTGTAAGTGACTTAGCTGTGCGTTTGCAGTAAGAACAATTGCATACCTCC
Source organism: Garcialebias charrua (assembly GCA_038048925.1). Classification (NCBI taxonomy): domain Eukaryota; kingdom Metazoa; phylum Chordata; class Actinopteri; order Cyprinodontiformes; family Rivulidae; genus Garcialebias; species Garcialebias charrua. The sequence goes on along the minus strand of JBBPBX010067946.1, from coordinate 2,960 downwards.
AATGATTCTAGAATTGTCAGTCCACCTTGTGTGACATGACCCACCACCAAGGTATAACTATCCTCTTTTGATGTGGTATACCCCCAAATTAATCAGTGGTGAAAAAAAATTTAACATACCCTCACAAGGAAAAACATTTCTAGACTTCTTGGTAGCTTTTTGACCTAAAATAAATAAAAAAATATACATGCTGTAAGACAGTAGTCATATTTTGAACAAACTATACCTGTGAAGGAAATTTTGTGACCGATTGTCAGATGCAGTTTTGTATTTCATACTTTTTGATCATTGCAGCCATAACGTTAAAACAGAGAATTGGTGTGTCTTATCATACGAGGCCTTTCCGTGTGCATAACAAAGTTGGTTACGTTCTAATGTCTGATGCAAACGGTACCACCTTCATGCAACCACGAAGTCAGGTTGATTCATCATTATTGCAGAAGAGGTTTTCTGGGAGTTCTTGAGTTTGCAGCTCTGAGAGAGCCTGGGACAGCTTAGGCTCGGTTTTGTCTTGCTTTTCCGATAAGGCCAAGGTTTTTTACTCTGAGGCCTGATGCTGCCTGGCTTTGGCTCACTGTTTGGCTTTGCAGTTCCACAAATTAATGCAACAATAAACGGCTCTAACTTTTTCACACTGCAGAGAATGGGCAAAATTTGTACATTTGATGATTTAAATAATGGTACACCATCTACATTGAAATTTAGCTGTATCTCATTTTCTGTTGAAAAAAAATTGGGATACTGTGAGCACATTTTCAGAAGTCCTGTCTCCACACCAAAGTTTTGATACTTTGCATTTCACTTTCTATTTCTCTCCTACATTTTTTTTCTTTTTTCTGTTGTTTGTTGTTTAATGTACAGGTAGTCCCCGATTTACGAGCGAGATCCGTTACAACGAGGCGCTCGTAAACCGGAAATCTCGTAATTTGGAACGGCCGCCATGTCTCTCGTAAATCCGGAATTTCGCTCGTAAATTGGAACGGTTTCGCTAGCGCGACTACAAACACTCTATTTTCATCCAAAAACTGCTTATGAGTGCATAAAAATGATCGGAAACGTGTGTCCATATGCTTAGCTAACTAACTGTGGTGAAAAAACACATGAAAACTCAGTATTTTTTTCGTTTTTTCCAAAAATTCGCCAGCTCGTAAGTCTGGAACCTCGTAGATCAGAGCGCTCGTAATTCGGGGACTACCTGTATTTGTATCATTGCTGTTCATCATTCTTTAGTTTGTAGCAGGTCGCTTTTGTAAATGAGCCCTCGAGGCTCAATGAGATTTACCTGACTAAATAAAGGTTGAATGAATGAAAAAGTAGAGGAACTGGCCACCACATAGATCTGTGACGTCTATTTCACTGGGATTTCCTAACAGGGTTCTGGCATCTTTTGGTAGCCGGTGTCCATGTTTGCGTAGCACCAATAGCAGCTCATCTACTGATGTGCATGTCACCTTATTCTTTACAGCCCATTTAACCAAATCACTTCTCAGATCACTTGGTTCCTCCTCGGACAAAGTTCCAATTTCTACATCACTTTCACTACTGTATCACTGTTTGGCAGGAGGCAATCATCTTGATATTCATCTTCTCCTGTATCAGGTTGGTTGTGTATCTGTATGTCTATTGGGCTATCAGCAAAAGAAAGTTCTGGGTTCTCATTTGAGGGACCTGGATTCTCTTCTGAGTCACTAGACTCCACCAGTCGTCTCCATTTTTTGTGATACATCTGGGAGTGAAATAAAAACCAACAATATTTCTAAGCCTAAATGTTTTATAAATAGAAACATTAAATTTTAAAATAAGAAGTGAAAACAGTCAATCATTTTTAAACATATTTCAAATTAACCTGTCTAATTTTTTCAAAAATGTAAAAAATTACTTTTTTACAGGATTACAGTACTTTCAGATCAAAATGGATGGCTGGGTTAGGTTTGGAGACAACTCACCACTGAAGGCGACTTGGATCGTGTTTTTCCAAATCTGTGGAAAAGAGCAAGGAGAGGAATGTGAAATCTCAACCTTATTTTAAAAGTTTGTGGATGGAAAGTATGTCAATATACCACATTCACCAACAGAGACATTGAACATTCTTGTTTAGACAAATACCCATGAAGCAGGTGTGTTTGGGGCCTCTGCACATTCTCCATCAGCAGTAGATTAATACCCCTCTGCTTAGTTCATGTAACATTAACATTTATCTTTGTGTGACCACAGCCAATGCTGACAGATATAAGAGGGGGAAATGTTTTTTTTTTAAGCACATGATTAAAAAAGTCATTAATGATGGGCAGTACATGTATAGGGGATAAGTTTTATCGTTTAATGTTAAACATATTTCTGAGACATTTTAGGCTTAGTGGCTGAAGAGTTATGACACTGTTTTATACACCGTTTACTGATTTTATATGCTCAGGAAATGTTACTGTTTGATTAAACTATTCTCTCTGGACTTTAGACAAACACGAATTACATGGTTTACTAGTTTAGTTACCATCGGAGCCCATTTTTCATATAATCATAACTTAATCAAGTAGTTTCTCTTCATCCAGTGCAGGTAACATAGTTACTGCCGCTGGTCCACAGACAACAATACATTGTGCTCGATAACCAGAACACATCACACATAATATATATACTACTATGATAGACTACATTATTACTTAAAGGCTAATACACTTAGAGTTCACATCTAGAAAACAGTTTTACTGATTTAAGACTCTGCTCGCACATCCATCTACAGAGATAACGCACACCAGAACACCATATCTTAGTCAGAAGAGAGGCCACTGTATGCATATAAATGTATTTTATGTCTGTACGCTGATTAATCATTATGCCTGTCATAATAAATTCTTTTTTATACAAATACTCTCTCTCTCCTTTTGAGCACCTATTTAAGAGTTTAGGACTCTTCGTGGCCTAACAGAGCAAACAAAAACATTAAACTCCAGCTCTTTTTT
>JBBPBX010067945.1:0-19274 GCA_038048925.1 Garcialebias charrua | reverse complement strand
GGCGGCCGTGGCACAGTGGTAATGGCAGTCGACCCCCAATCGGAAGGTCGGAGGTTCGAGTCCCGCATCCGCCCACCATGTGTCGTTGTGTCCCTGGGCAAGACACTTAACCCCGAGTTGCTCCCGGTAGGTCTGGATAGCGCCCTACAAGGCAGGCTACCACTAACGGTGTATGAATGTGTGTATGAATGGGTAGATGGCTTGTATTGTAAAGCGCTTTGGGGCTCCTCAGAGGGGGCTGGAAGGCGCTATATAAATAAGCCCCATTTACCATTTACCAATAAAAAGTAACATTTGATCACTAATATCATGACTATTGTGGAAATATACATGGTCACAGAATATTACAGTATAGTGTTTTTCAGATATTGTGACCACACTGTAACTTATACAAAAACATTAAATACTTGAGCCAAACTTTTCTGCCGACTCTACTTCCTCTAAGGACTAAAAAGTAACATCTGACCTCTAATATCATGAAAATATAGATGGTCACTATGATAGTATTTATCAGGTATTGCAAAGTATGGTGTAAAAATGCAACAGCGCCCCCTACGGTCACAATATACGATGGTCACAGAATATGGTGTAACACCGGCGACCTTCTGATCACAGGCCCACCCTCTCCAACCTCTGCACCACCCCTCCCTTAAAGGAGAAATGTAATCAAATCTGAAAAAATCGATATAACAAGAATTTCATATAGTAAACAACACACATAAACATACTTAGTATGCTTTTTTCAAGTCAGTAGCTTAAAGAAATAGTTTTTTTACATTTTTCCTGCTACATGCCGAAGTGCAGTGATTTCTGTAGTCATTTTCTGGACGCACTTTTATGACACAATTAAGACCGTTGGTTACGTATCGTAACCCCAGATTCTACGAGTATAGCGAGCCCTTTAGCTCGCTTATTGGAAGTCTCCCCCGCGCGTCAGCGCCTACTGAAAACCTTTTAGTCCACGCCCACCTACCGGATGGGCCCACCCCTCGGGTCGATAAAACCCCTCGACCAGGGTGAATCTATCTCCAAATATAGCTAATTCATTCAGCCATTTTGGATACAGAGTGGCCCGATAGCTAAAGGGCTCGCTATACTCGTAGAATCTGGGGTTACGATACGTAACCAACGTTCTACCTTCGTATAGCTCGCCCTTTAGCTCGCTTATTGGAATAAAGGGCGTAGCAGGAAATAGTCCATGCCACGCTGGATCCCACCAATGAGGAGCATCTGCTCACCCAATCCCAATAAGCACGTCCTTCCTCATGCAAGAGGAAAGGCAGGTGGTGGGCTGGAGGAAGGCCTGCAGGCCTTTAAACAACCTCCAGACGTGCTCTGCTGCTGTGCAGCAAGCCACAACACTGAAAGATATTGTTTGATGTTGTGTTTTTTTTTTGCACATAGACAAGGAGAGGAACACTCTCCGGCTGCAAAACAAAAATAGTGTAACGTCAACTGTTGCATGAACTATGTACAGTGGAACAGTTAAACATTAGGAGGTGTACTCCCACTACTTATCCAGGACTCCCAGAACTGAATGAGTCATAGAAAAAGTAGACACATCCCGTAAACAAAAACGGGTAAGAACAGGACGAGCTCCAAGCTGCGGCCTGACAGATGTCGCTGACCGACATCCCACCGTGCAGAGCTGCAGACGAAGCCATAGCTCGTGTCGAATGAGCTCGCAGAGACGCAGGAGGCTCCTTCCCCTCAGCTTTGTAGGCCTCTGATATGGCTTCACACAGCCAGTGAGAGAGGCGCTGAGAGGACAGAGCCCGACCCGCTGAGTTGTCCTAAATGGACAAACAAACTTTGAGAGCGGCGTACACTCGTTGTGCGTGCCAGATAAGCTCTGAGAGCCCTAATTGGGCACAGCCAGTGTGACCTAGCTTCCTCCTCTGAAGCATGAGGAGGGAGATGGAAACCACTAAGAGTTATTGTCCGAGATTTAAAAACTGCTGGTGAGCGACTTGGGATAAAGCCGGGTTAGGCCTCAAAGTCGCTGAGCTGCCATCAGGTTTAATATGTAAACAAGAGGGAGCTATGGAAAGTGCAGAGGTCACTCACCTTCTTTGCCGACGTGAGTGCCAGCAAAAGAGCAGTTTTTATGGACAAAAACTTAATTGACACCTCCTCTAAGGGTTCAAAGGGGGCTTTGGTTAAAGCGCCCAGAACTAGTGCCAGATCCCCCTGAGGTGTGATGTCACGCTTCAAGGGTCTAAGGCGTCTAACGCCCCTCAGGAAACGTTTAATCAGAGAATGATTGAATAACGTCCTGCCACCAAAACCCTCGTGACATGATGAAAAATGGCCGCCGCGTACACTTTTATCGTGCTAAAAACTAGCTTTCTCTCCAACAGCAGTTGCAGAAAAGCCAGGACAGAGCCAATGTCACATGCTGTGGCCTCGATGCCTCTGTCCCCGCACCACCGCTGAAAAGCTGCCCACTAGACGCATAAAGCGTAGTTGTGGGCGGGGTACGGGCGTCCTGAATCGTCCAAACCCCGGCTGGGGTGAGGCCTAAGTTTGTTAGGCGGCGCCGCTCAGCTTCCAGGCCCAACGGCGTTGGCCTATTTCTGGGAAATGGCTGATCGCCCCTCTCGCTTGGAGGAGAGCATCCTCCCTCCATGGCAGCTGCAGGGGGCTGTCCACTACCAGCTGCTGCAGGTCTGGGGACCAGGGTGCATATTTGCACTCTGGAGCCACCAGGATGAGAGACAGTTTCTCCTCCCGGACTCGTTCTAGCTCTCTTGGAATGAGAGGGACTGGTGGAAAAGCGTAAAGCTTCTTCTCTGACCACCATCTGAGCGCAGAAACGTCCACTCCCAGAGGGGGGTCGTCTTTTGGGTTCAGTGAGCACCAGAGTGCACACTTCCTGTTGCTTCGGGCTGCAAAAAGGTCTATTTCTGCACGACCGAATCTGGCCCAAATCTGATTTATTAAGTCCGAGTGGAGAGACCAGTCCCCCTGACGTGGTCCCCCCCTCGACATGATATCTGCTCCCACGTTCAGCACTCCTGGGATGTACACCGCTCTCAGAGAGAGCAGGTTTTGTTGGGCCCACAGGAGTAGCCGCCTGGCCACGCGCAGCAGCTGAGCTGAGCGAGACCCGCCCTGGCGATTGATGTACGCTGCTGCCACCTGGTTGTCGGTGTGCACCAGTACATGTTGCTGCTGAACTAACAGAATAAAATGTTGCAAAACCTTCTGGACTGTCATCAGCTCCAGAATGTTTATGTGGAGGTGGGAGTGGCTTGGCCACTTTCCTCCCACCGATTGGGAGAGGCACGTCCCTCTCCCATCCCATCAGAGATGCGTCTGTGGAAAAACTGGGATGTGAGACGTAGGTGTGATCATGGAGACACCCTCCCTCAGGGTGTGGGTGTTTCCCCAGAAACGCAGGTCTGGACCCACGGATGGGGGAACCAGCACCATCCTGCGTTTTTGGTGCACTGGGTCCACGCGCAGGTTGGTAAACCAACGCTGGGCCGTTCTCCTGTGTAATAAACCCAGATTTAATACCACATGAGCGGCTGCCATCAGGCCCAGAAGGCGCATCACTGCTGCCGCCGTCACCACCTTCCCTGGTTGGACGCGCTTCAGCTGTGCTGTCAGATCGGCTGCCCTCTGCTCTGACAGGCGTGCTCTCATTGAGCGTGAATCCAGCTTTACTCCCAGGTAAACAATGGACTGTGCTGGGATTACTGAACTTTTCATCCAGTTTACAGCAAATCCCAGGTCCAACAGGTGTTCTGCTAATACCCTGGTCTGGACTACTGCTTCCTCTTGCGACCTGCTTAAAAATAAGTGGGTCGTCTAGATAAGACAGGATCCACATCCCTGCTGAGGGAAGTGGGCGTATCGCTGCTTCCACACACTTTGAAAAAGTTCTGGGAGCTAACCAGTAGCCGAAAACGAGCCTTTTGAACTCAAACTGGTTCCCCTGGAAGGAAAAACCTCAGGTATTTCCTGTGTTGTGGGATGATACTCACGTGCCAGTAAGCATCCTTCAGATCGAGGGATGTGAACCAGTCTCCCTTGTGCACATTCCTCAGCAGCTGTTTTATGGAGAGCATGTGAAAAACTTCTCACCCAAAATCGATCTGTTGAAATCGACAGATCTAAAACTGGTCTCGCCCCTCCTTTTCTTGGGCACGAGAAAAAATCGAGAATAGAACCCTTTGTTCTGATCTCCTTCTGCCACCTTGGAAATCACTCCCTTCGACAGCATTCCTTGAATTTCTGACAGTAGGGAGTTTTGATTTTTGACTGACAATACTGTTTCCAGTATTCCCTTGAAAGGTGGGGGTTTTGCAGCAAACTGGAGTGCATAACCCTTTCTTATGATTTTTGACAGCCACCTGTCTAAAACTGCATTTTTGCTGCCACTGCTGGTTTCTGCCCAGTGGCAGCGCGAGATCTTGCTGTCTCGAGCGCATCATGTGCGTCAGCCAGTCGCTGGGGCCCTCCCTCCGTTACCACGGTAACCCACGGGGGCCCCGCCCAAAAAGGGGCAGCCCGATGTGCCAGAGGCGTGACGCGACGTTGCGTCTGACGTCGACGCGCTTGCTGACCCGGGGAGCGCTCGCTCTGGTGAAGCGGTGCTCCCGTTGAGCGCCGTGCGTCTTCTGGCGGGCGGTGTTTGGCTAAGTTGAGTGGCTTTTCTTTTCTTACCTCGATCGGAGCTTTGCAGAGAGGTGGCGCCACTCATGTACGTGGAACGCCAGTTAAACGTTTGATGAGGCGGAGCCCCGGCAGCCTGAGCGTGGACCGGGCTCGCGTCACGTGACACTAAGCAGCGCGCTGTGGGATTGACCCCGCGTCGACTGCGTGGCACGAGGTGCAACCAACATGGCGTCAAACATGGCGTCTGGTTGTTTAGCTAGCTTTTGTGACCCTTGCCGGGCAGCCTCGTGGCTGTACCGGCGTCATTTATTTTTAGCAGCGGACGGGTTTCATTACCCGGTTCAGAGTTAAAAATAACGAGTTCACCAAACATGAAGCATTGTTTAGCTAGCTTTTTTGTGACCCTTTCCGGGCAGCCTCGTGGCTGCACGGCGTCATTTAATTTTAGCAGCGGACGGGTTTCATTACCCGGTTCAGAGTTAAAAATAACGAGTTCACCAAACATGAAACATTTATTAATTGTTACCTTGTTTGAGCTATCTTACTCGAGGTTAGCTTTTGTGTGGTGGGAAGCATGTGTAGTCGTGCGGCTGAGGGGTTATACGGCCCGACAGACAAGCCCGAAACAATGTGGCAGAACATAAAAGAGTAGGGGACAGACTGCGCTCTCTTTTACAGTTAGAAACATACTGGATTTTCAAATTAAAGGCTTTAGAATATCCAGGTCTTAAAGAAACTATAGACTTTAAGCCCTTCTTGTGATGGATCTTGTTGTAAGGATGTTGTCTTGATTTAACTTTATGCCTCTAGGTTACATTTGACTGTTAAATATTCCCTAAAATACATTTTTGCATCATTTAGAGGTTGACATGTTGTTAGAAATGATTAATGATAATATGTTTCATTATTGCTTTGGTTGGTATTTATATATACATGCTATGAGTGGGTGATCTTTTATCAGAGTGCGTCCTCTTCTGTTTAATGATACAATCTTTGAGTTACTCTACTTGATTTTCTACACCTGTGTATCATTTTGTATGTACAGTAGTATGTTATTTAAGAGCTCCAAGTACTTTTTGTCTGTAATGATCCTGAGGAAGACCCAGGTTGCAACGAGACATTTCTGCTGAGGCGGTCGGCTGTAGGGGTTCTGCTTCTGGCCGCCTCTGCCCTGATAGCCGCCACGGGCCTGGTAGCCGCGGCCTCGTGGAGCGTGTTGCTCACCGTCCCACGGCCGCTGCTGCTTCTGTTTGAAAAGCCGGCTGCTGTGGTTGTCGCGAGCCCGCTGCAGCCGATGGCTGTTTCTGGTCCCGGCGGTCTTCTCCCCCGTCTGGTTGTCGAGATGGCGGGCGAGTGGGCATGAAGCCACTCACCGTCTCGGCGACTTCGTCTCTCTTTCTGCCAGAGCTCCGTCACTGCTGGGAAGCGAGGCCAGACCGGGTCTGGACGCCGCTGTGACGCGGTGCCGAACCTCGAGCCCGCCAGGTCGTTCGGCCTGGGCGGAGAGGGGGTTGGCACCGTCAGGCCTTTTTGCGCGGCCGCCCCGAGGATGATGTCGGGAAGGACCTGCATCAGGGATCCCATCGGAGTCAGGGGGGCGTCCGGCGGTAGAGGCTGGGAGGGGACCTCAGAGCATTCGCTCCTACGGTCCTCGTCCGAGGCCTCGCTCTCTAGAAGGGGGGGAGTGGTGTCCTGAACCCCACTCACGTCCCCGGAGTCCGTTGCTGCGTCTCCGAAGTCGAGCGTCGCTGCGACGTGGTGCCCTACCTCAAGCCCGCCAGGATGTTTTTCCTGGGCGGTGAAGGGGTAGGCACCGACAGTCCCTTCAGCACGGCCGCCTCGTGGATGATGGCGGGCAGGTCGTGCATTAGGGAGCTCATTGCTGAGAGAGAGGGGTCCTTTGTGACCGCCTCGAGGTCGACCGGTTTGTCCAGTAGCGTACGGTCCCGGAGAGTCCATTTGTCTTCACCGATGGGGTTGAACAGTTCTGCCCGTCTTTCCCTCTCGCACAGTGGTAGCTTGGCGCAGAGGGGGGCAGTCGTTGTCCGGGGCCGCGCGTTCGGCTCCCAGGCACCTTTCGCAGGTGTCGTGGCCGTCGAAGCTGAGAATCAATCCAGCGGAGCAACCTGGACCGGTCTTTGCCATCTTGATGGAAAAAATAATGATAATTTCAAAAAATTTAGTAAGGTTCTCATTCGGGCTGAATGAAGAAGAGATAGATTCACCCTGGTCGAGGGGTTTTATCGACCCGAGGGGTGGGCCCATCCGGTAGGTGGGCGTGGACTAAAAGGTTTTCAGTGGGCGCTGACGCGCGGGGGAGACTTCCAATAAGCGAGCTAAAGGGCGAGCTATACGAAGGTAGAACAGCATCTAACATGTGTCTTGCTCCGTTTGTTCCTGAGCTGCAGCTCTACTTCCAAAATCCTCAGACTTTTCTTCTTCCTCTGCTTCCAGCTGTTTGAGCCGCTGTCTCCACATCTGTTCACTTCCGGTCAGCAACATTTACAGATGTTACAGCTCAATTTAACGTTCACTTCAACTCATTTGAGCAGCAGTCGAGAGAAAAGGCCTTCAGCTCGTAGCTACGGAGCAGAACAACAAACACTGACGTCACAACTGAACAACTTCCGGTGCAACGTCACTTCCGTTAGCTGCTGCTCTTCAAAATAAGAGCTCGAACTGAGCTGCTCTTCAGCTCTACATCCTTCAGTTTCTGTGTTCCCATGGCAACTTGTAAATCCATCCATCCATCTATCCATTTTCTTCCGCTTATCCGGGGTCGGGTCGCGGGGGTAGCAGCCTAAGTAGGGAGGCCCAGACTTCCCTCTCCCCAGCCACTTGGAGCAGCTCCTCTGGGGGAATCCCAAGGCGTTCCCAGGCCAGCCGAGAAACATAGTCCCTCCAGCGTGTCCTGGGTCTTCCTATTTTTGCTCTGTTACTCATAGATGATTATTGTTTGAATTGATTGGTTGAATTCATTCATTCATTCAACCTTTATTTATACAGGCTAGCCTCGTTGAGTCACGGGGACTCATTTACAAGAGGGACCTGTCTCACTCACACCAAACAACCATCCACTCTCACACTCACACCTAGGGTCAATTTAGAGTCACCAATCAGCCTAACAAGCATGATTTTTGGTCTGTGGGAGGAAACCGGAGTACCCGGAGGAAACCCACGCATGCACATTTTTTGTGCATGCGTGTGCATTGTGCACACGTGTGCACACGTGTGCATTTGTGCATGAACTTTTTTGTTTTTGAAAAAAGGGGCAGATAAAATAAGATTTCTTCTTCTTTCCGCCACCTTTCATTTTATGTTTTCTTTTCATATACTGTAAGTGAAATGGTTTTATTTATTTTTTTCTAATGTAATTTTTTTTTTTTTTTTTTTAGAATTGGATTGACTCCAAAGTCAAAACAGTTCTAAATGTTCCCACAATGATTACTTTCTGGAAGTTTCCTTCAACTCTGTTCAGTGGTTTTTGAGATATTTTGCTAACAGACAAACAAAGTTGACTGCAACAATTATTGCTAAAGTTTTAAGCTAAGATTTTCTGCATTGAGTGGCCCTTGGAGTATGTTTTATGAAAGAATCTTGGCTCTATCTCTGTCAAATGTTAGCAAAATATCTGTGAAACTGACTGAATTATAGACATTTCTGTGTTTCTAACATGAGTTTTCTGTTCAACCATCAAAAACTGGGTCAGCTCCAAAACTTAAATCAGTTGTAGACGTACATCCACTGATTATCTCTGGAAAGTTTCATTAAAATATCTTCACTGGTTCATGAGATATTTTGCTAACAGACAGAGTTAAGTTGAAGAATTCAATGACAGAATTTTAAACCAAGGTCTCAGACAATTTATTAGTGCTCAGACTGTGTGTTGGGGATTCCTCTCAGCTACTACCACCCCAAACGTCACATCAATATCTGTAAAACTGAATTATAGACATGTTTTATGTTTTTAAGTTCAGTTAACTGTGGCAGCCATTGTAACTTCAGCTGACTCCAAAAACTAATCAGTTGTAGACATACGTCCAATCATGACTTTCTGCAAGTTTCACTACAACTCATCCAGTGGTTCATGAGATATTTTGCTAACAGACAGACGTTGTGATAACAAGTGTAACTTTGAGTATTTCCAGTTTCAAACCAGAGCAGGAAACTGAAACCCATTTAACCTGATACAAGTGAACACAGGCCACGCCTCCAAAGTGACCGGAGCAACTTTCACTACAATGTAAACTGTACAGTTTTCTGTATTTTTGTGCTGCAGATGCAAAAGGCCCAGAATGCAGTGTGTGTCAGCATGTAGAGTGACAGTGAGAGTGATGTGAAGTTTCTAGAACAGTGTCTGCATGAGATGCTATAAATCCTTTGATGTCAGAGTTTCAGGAGCAGTGATCCACTTTGGTCTCCAACATCCTGACAAGAAACTATCACTGAGTCCACACTGAACAACAAACACACACAGGAGTTCTTCTGCAGCACAAAGCAGCAGCAACATCCTCATCTTCTCACCTGCAAACATCCTGGACACTCATTCAACATCTGGAAACAGGAGGCGGAGTCAGGAGCCTACCTGAGACAGGGGGCGGGGCTTAACGAGTGCTGAGACTGGCTGCAGGACAGAAATGTGACCCCAGCGTTCAGCTGGACGCTGACAGGAACAGATCCACGTCAACAAGTTTCTCTCCTCCATCATGTGACGTCTGACACATCAGTCCAGATGTTCACCTGCAGCTCAGGTGTTCCAACAAAGTTGCAGAGCCTCGTTCTTCAGGTGGGAGGGACTCAGTGAAGAACTGAGAGTGTGGCCTGTTCCTAACAGTCTCTATATCCCTGCTCCACCTGTCTTCAGCTCCAACAAGAACCACCTCCACTAAAGCTCCAAAATAAAAGTCCAACATTAAAAACACTCCAGTGCTTTTATTGTGGTGGGAAATGATGCTGTTGTTTCAAGTGTGAACTGTGTTGAAGCTCACAGAGAATTTCTCAAATTTATCTCTCTGACACAAACTTTATTGATCCCTGCAGGAAAACAGCTTGGTACCATCTCCCAACAGAACAGGAAGCAGCTGAGTCCAAACTGAAGAAGAGTGAACATCTGATGATGTCATGGATGAACTTGTTCCACTGAGAACAAGTTTAGAGTTCTTCACTTGTGAAACATTACTTATAAATGTCAATGTGTTCTATCTGTGAGACTCTCTGTGGAGTTAGAGCAGGACTGCTCAAAGTCCGGCCCGCACACGCATCATGTGACACCAAAAACTGAAATTTATCTATAAAATCATTTTGTCCTTTTGGACTTCAGAGCTTGATGCAGATGAACTCCTTTTGAATAATTAAGGACATTTTATTTTTATACTTTTTAGCTTTAACAGAAACTTGATGAAAAAATATTCTTCAAATGTGTCGTATTAAGAACATTTTTCATCTTTAATTTGTCTGTTTGTGATTTTTATTAAATTTCATGGTGAAAGATTCATAAACGTTTACTAATTTTAGTGTTTTCAAAATAAAAGTCTGTTGACTTCATCATCAATAGAGGGAAACTGGAGCCTTGAAAACCTGGAAAACCACTTTCACATTTTCCAGACATTGAAAACAGAGACTTTGAACTGATCTGATGATTAAAAGATGATTTTTCACAGATTGTGACGTGCACATGTATTAATGCTAGTATTCTGGTACCAGTGAGTCCATGTTCTGCTCCTCCAGTTTACCAGTTTGTTCCTCTTTCATGACTCAGAGCGTTGAAGCATCAGATCTCTCACTGCTACAATAAATCTTTGCCTCCACCTAAGCAGCTCAGCTCTGAGCGTCTTGTGACTGAAAGATCTCCTGGAATTTCAGGATTCACTCAGGGAAAAATCAGGGACTTTTATTTTGAAATGCTGTGAAGTGTGCCTTCAGTGAGACTTTGAGTGAAGAAGAATGATTTGAATGTTTTCTGTGCTTTCATGGCGTCCTCCCAGCAGCTGAGATGTAACACGTGTCTGTGTTTGTAGTTGCTGTTGTAAAGTGTGAAACAGAACAGGAGGAATGAGTGTGATGCTCTGAACACTGATGATCCTCTGCTGCAGCTTCTATCAGCTCAAATGAAGCTTCAATGTTCAACTGAGTGAATGTGAACACACTGAAGCTTCCACTCACTCACTCAGTGTGTGTCAGTGAATGAAATGTGTGTGTGCTGGCCTGCAGCTCCATGACTCCATCTAGTGGACTGATAGTAGAAGTGCAGCAGCTGATGCAGCTTCCTCTGCCTCACTCTGCTGTCTGACTGCATTCAGCTGAAGCTGAGAAGAAACAAAGAGCCAACCAGAGGAGGAGCAGCTGATCTTTTTACAGCACACATCATGGAAAGGAGGAGCAGAGTTGATGTTCACATGAATGATGTGTGTTTCCTCTGCAGGTGAAGCTAGAAAGTGTGTGTGAGCTGATGTGAATCCAGCAGCATGGATCAGTGTGAGGACAGAGAGGAGGGAGTCCCTCCCTCTAAAACCACTCTGTGTGGGGAACATGAGAGCCAGAGCAAAGGTCAGAGGTCACATCTCCAACTGTCCACCACTCTCCTCCATGTCAGAGCTCAGCACTCACAGCAACACACTGACTTTATTCACAGGAACACATCTGGACCTGGACCTGGACCTGGACCCAGCTGTGTGTCCTTTAAGAGCAACTGGTCAATGTTTCTTCCTGATGATTTCAAACAAAGAGTTTCCTCCAACAACCAGTAAGTTTCTCTCAGAGTCCAGTCGAGGCTGGATGATATTAAAGATAATTGTTTTCTGTTGAACGACTTTGAGTTGATTTTTATTTCATTTCTCTGAGACTAAGTTGCTGCTTTCTGTCTGTAACTTGTTTCAAACTCTTGTTGAACAAAGAGAATAAAAGTCAAATCATGTGAGTTTTAAAGGATGCTGATTGTGACATCTCCAATCCCGTCACTCATACTTGCCTCACTCTGCACTCTTCGTGAGGGAGGAGGACGGCCAAGATGGCGGAAAGGAGATAGACGCTTTGTTGGAGTTTCTCCCAAAACTTGCAGAAAAACGGCAATTTTATTGACCTTTGGTATTCAGTAGCAATGCCAAATAATCCCTTGGCAAAAAGAAAGGATTTTACCACTACTCAGACCTCACCTACTAAAGCCAGCATCACAAAAAAAGGCAAAATGGAGCAAGAATCTCTAATCAACATCGTGAAGGAGCTAAAGCAGGCTATTCACGAACAAGGAGCTTCCTTCGGAAGGTCTATGGTTGATCTCAGAAGGTCAGTTGAGTCTATTTCTGCTGATTTGCAAGAAATTAAAGGAACTTTACATAATACTGTGAAGAGAGTGGATGCTGCCGAAGAGAAAATTAAAATGTTGGAGAACAAAGTTATCGAATTGTCACGCGACAAACGCCGCTGTAACCTACGCCTGCGTGGACGAGGCAGAGCCGTGAAAACGTGAGGAGAAAAGTGGTCGAAATCTGCGAGAACATTGCTCCAAGCCACAAAGAGAAGTTTGCTGAAGTGATAGACTCAGTACACAGGCTTGGGAGAATAAACACAACTATGCCTCAAAGCTACACGAGGGATATCATCATCCAGTTTTCCACGAGGCACTACCGAGATGTAGTGTGGAAGATGTCGAAGAATGCTGAATACATGACCCAGAGGAAGCTGCGCTTCATGGAGGACCTGACACTGGAGGATCAAGAGAAAAGAAAACGGCTGTGGCCCATCATCAAAAAGGCATGTGAGGAAAACAAGATGGCCTACTTTTCAAGTTTCAAGTTGTTTCAAGCCCACTCTCTCCTCAGTTCAGTTTAATTTGCCAGACTCTTTTGGGGGATCATAAGCGGGCCGGGAAACATTAAGATGATCAGCTTCCCGAAGACATGTCCCCACTTGAGTCTTCACTTCCTAAGCCCATCAGCATCCTCCTCGGCAGATCTCACCCACCTCACTCATCCCTTCACCCCTTCCCTTACCCCTCCCCTCACTCTCCCCCTCCTCCCCCCTTTTTTCCTTCAATCAATAAATCTTTAAACTTATATCTTGTGAGGTGGTCCTTGCTAGTGAACCACTGATTATCTCTGGAAAGTTACATTAAAATATCTTCACTGGTTCACGAGATATTTTGCTAACAGACAGAGTTGAGTTTAATAATTTAATGGTATAATTTTAAACCAAGGTCTCAGACAATATATTAGTGCTCAGACTGTGTGTTGGGGATTCCTCTCAGCTACTACCACCCCAAATGTCTCATCAATATCTGTAAAACTGAATTATAGACATGTTTTATGTTTTTAAAGGACATGACCCACCATGTTTTCAAATTGCATCGCCATTAATATTTAGTAGTTAATTAAATAATGAAACAGGAGCGTTTATTTATATTGTAGAGAAATAACGCTAAATGTGTTATTTCATGTTTTTTAGCAGTTTTTAGCAACAGCTCCGGGAAAATCCACCCCTCTCCATATATGGGCATTGACGTCACTGAAGTATCCGCCTTGAATGCATGCCGAGTTATAACAAGCATGCATCAACGTAGCTTCATTATTGCAGCGGTGTTATATCTTATTAAAAAGTTCTAAAAAATAAATAAAAACAGAGCGCTGGTCCAGCTGTACCCACAACCAGGAAATATTTAGAGGTCGCGCATCCACGTAAGACACACTAGTTTAATTCGCTCGCTCGCGACAAATTCAGTAATTTTCTCATGAAGCCGGCTCGGCTTTTTACCCCTTTCATAAGTCGAACCCGCGCTATTCCCGCACCGACCAGTGCTACTGGTCCTGCCATTTAATCCTCCTCGGGTCATTCATAAGACAACAGGTGAATGCTGGTAGGTCCCGCTCAAATAAACTTGTTCAGAAATGAAGCTGGAGCGCTGCTCCAAAAGAGGCGTGGAGCTGAGCTGAACTGGACCGCGACGTGGGACAGACGTCAGACGTACAAGTTGTCGTATCATTTTTAATATTTCATCAGTAATAATTGTACAGCTGGCTGCAGTGATCAGCGCACAGAGACACCACCACCTCCGATGCTCAGAGAGAGGAGAAAAAAAGCGAAAGTAACTTTTACAAGTAGTCCTGTCGTGTCATTTTTAATATTTCCTCAGTAGTAATTGTACAGCTGGCTACAGTGATCAGCGCGCAGACACCACCACCACCTCCGATGCTCAGAGAGAGAGAGAGGGGGAAAAAAGGCGAAACATTTTTAATATCCATCCATCCATCCATTTTCTTCCGCTTATCCGGGGTCGGGTCGCGGGGGTAGCAGCCTAAGTAGGGAGGCCCAGACTTCCCTCTCCCCAGCCACTTGGAGCAGCTCCTCTGGGGGAATCCCAAGGCGTTCCCAGGCCAGCCGAGAAACATAGTCCCTCCAGCGTGTCCTGGGTCTTCCTCTGGGTCTCCTCCCGGTGGGACATGCCCGGAACACCTCACCAGGGAGGCGTCCAGGAGGCATCCTAACCAGATGCCCGAGCCACCTCAACTGGCTCCTCTCGATGTGGAGAAGCAGCGGCTCTACTCCGAGTCCCTCCCGGATGACTGAGCTTCTCACCCTATCTCTAAGGGAGAGTCCAGACACCCTGCGGAGAAAACTCATTTCAGCCGCTTGTATCCGAGATCTTGTTCTTTCGGTCATAACCCAAAGCTCATGACCATAGATGAGGGTGGGAACGTAGATCGATCGGTAAATTGAGAGCTTTGCCTTTTGACTCAGCTCTCTCTTCACCACGACAGACCGGTACAGCGCCCGCTTCACTGCGGACGCTGCACCTATCCGCCTATCGATCTCACGCTCCAGTTTTCCCTCATTCGTGAACAAGACCCCGAGATACTTAAACTCCTCCACTTGGGGAAGGACCTCCTCCCCGACCCGGAGAAGGCATGCTACCCTTTTCCGGCTCAAGACCATGGCCTCGGATTTGGAGGAACTGATCCTCATCCCGGCCGCATCACATTCAGCTGCAAACCGCTCCAGCGAAAGCTGTAGATCACGAACTGATGAAGCCAATAGGACCACATCATCTGCAAAAAACAGAGAAGCGATTCTAAGGCCACCAAAACGGATCCTCTCAACACCTTGGCTGCGCCTAGAAATTCTGTCCATAAAAGTTATGAACAGAATCGGTGACAAAGGGCAACCTTGGCGGAGTCCAACTCTCACAGGAAACGAGCCTGACTTACTGCCAGCGATGCGGACCAAGCTCTGACACCGGTCGTACAGGGACCTAACAGCCCGTATCAAAGGGCCTGGTACCCCATACTCCCGGAGTACCCCCACAGAACCCCCCGAGGGACGCGGTCGAATGCCTTTTCCAAGTCCACAAAGCACATGTAAACTGGTTGGGCAAACTCCCACGCACCCTCCAGGACCCTGCTGAGGGTGTAGAGCTGGTCTAGTGTTCCACGACCAGGACGAAAACCACACTGCTCCTCCTGAATCCGAGGTTCGACTATCCGACGGACCCTCCTCTCCAGAACCCCTGAATAGACCTTACCAGGGAGGCTTAAGAGTGTGATCCCCCTATAGTTGGAACACACCCTACGGTCCCCCTTTTTGAATAGGGGAACCACCACCCCAGTCTGCCAATCCAAGGGAACTGCCCCCGATGTCCACGCGATATTGCAGAGTCACGTAAGCCAACACAACCCCACAACATCCAGAGCCCTAAGGAACTCAGGACGAATCTCATCCACCCCCGGAGCCTTGCCACCGCGGAGCTTTTTAACCACCTCGGCGACCTCAGCACCAGAGATTGGAGAGCCCGACCCAAAGTCCCCAGGCTCCGCTTCCTCAGTGGAAGACGTGCCAGTAGGATTGAGGAGGTCTTCGAAGTATTCCGCCCACCGACTCACAACATCCCGAGTTGAGGTCAACAGCACGCCATCCCCACCATAAATGGTGTTGGTCGCATACCGCTTTCCCCCCCTGAGACGCCGGATGGTGGACCAGAATCGCCTCGAAGCCGTACGGAAGTCATTCTCCATGGCCTCTCCGAACTCCTCCCACGCCCGAGTTTTTGCCTCAGCAACCACCCGAGCCGCATGCCGCTTGGACTGCCGGTACCTATCTGCTGCTTCCGGGGTCCCACAGGCCAAAAAGGCCCAATAGGACTCCTTCTTCAGCATGACAGCATCCCTCACCGCCGGCGTCCACCACCGGGTTCGAGGGTTGCCACCACGACAGGCACCAACAACCTTGCGGCCACAACTCCGATAAGCCGCCTCGACAATAGAGGCGCGGAACATGGCCCACTCGGACTCCATGTCCCCCGCCTCCCTCGGAACGTGTTCAAAGCTCTCCCGGAGGTGGGAGTTAAAGCTCCGCCTAACGGGAGACTCTGCCAGACGTTCCCAGCAGACCCTCACAATACGTTTGGGTCTGCCAGGTCTGACCGGCATCCTCCCCCACCATCGGAGCCAACTCACCACCAGGTAGTGGTCAGTTGACAGCTCCGCCCCTCTCTTCACCCGAGTGTCCAGGACATGCGGCCGCAGATCAGATGAGACGACAACAAAGTCGATCATCGAACTGCGACCTAGGGTGTCCTGGTGCCAAGAGCACATATGGACACCCTTATGCCTGAACATGGTGTTCGTTATGGACAATCCATGACGAGCACAGAAGTCCAACAACAGAACACCACTCGGGTTCAGATCAGGGGGGCCGTTCCTCCCAACCACACCCCTCCAGGTCTCACTGTCATTGCCCACGTGAGCGTTGAAGTCCCCCAGCAGAACAAGGGAGTCCCCAGGAGGCGCACCCTCCAATACCCCCTCCAAGGACTCCAAAAAGGGTGGGTAATCTGCGCTGCCGTTCGGCGCATAGGCACAAACAACAGTCAGAGCCCGTCCCCCCACACGTAGGCGAAGGGAGGCTACCCTCTCGTTCACCGGGGTGAACCCCAACGTACAGGCACCGAGATGGGGGGCAACAAGTATGCCCACTCCTGCTCGGCGCCTCTCACCAGGGGCAACTCCAGAGTGGAAGAGTGTCCAACCCCTCTCAAGGAAACTGGTTCCAGAGCCAGAGCCATGCGTTGAGGTGAGTCCGACTATTTCTAGCCGGAACCTCTCAACCTCACACACTAGCTCAGGCTCCTTCCCCACCAGAGAGGTGACATTCCATGTCCCAATGGCCAGCTTCTGTAGCCGAGGATCAGACCGCCAGGGTCCCCGCCCTCGGCCACCACCCATTCCACAATGCACCCGACCCCTTTGGCCCCTCCCACAGGTGGTGAGCCCATGGGAAGGGGGACCCACGTCTCCTCTTCGGGCTGTGCCCGGCCGAGCTCCATGGGTGAAAGCCCGGCCACCAGGCGCTCGCCAACGTGCCCCTCCTCCGGGCCTGGCTCCAGAGTGGGGCCCCGGTGACCCGCGTCCGGGCGAGGGAACATTGTTTCCATTTATATTATTCATCATAAGGGGTCTTGTGGGCTGCGCTTCGTCTCGTCCCTCACCTAGGAGGACCTGTCTGCCTTGGGTGACCCTACTAGGGGCATAAAGCCCCATTTTTAATATTCCCTTGTTAAATCTGCCTGTTGATTAATCCTGTGGTCGCACACTGATGTCTATCATATTCTGAGCGTGGCTCCGTGGCTCTCACTCTCATAAACCTCCATCGCAAACTCACTCCTGCCTTCTGAGTGGAGCCTGTATTGACCTCACTCCGGACTTTGGCAATCTTCGGCCGGGTTTCCGGGACTCCGTTGTTTTTTTGTTTTTTTTTATACTCGCCTGGCCCAAATGCAAAAATGAAAATAGACATCATATTCTACGACAGTAATTGTCCAATATGGTGAATTGTTATTGTCACTGTGGGTGTTGTCCTTTAAGTTCAGTTAACTGTGGCAGCCATTGTAACTTCAGCTGACTCCAAAAACTAATCAGTTGTAGACGTACATCCAATGATGACTTTCTGCAAGTTTCACTACAACTCATCCAGTGGTTCATGAGATATTTTGCTAACAGACAGACATTGTGACAACAAGTGTAAAGTTTCCAGTGAGTCTCTGCAGCTTCTTCTCTCCTGACTTCTCTGATCAATAATGTTGAAGTGATGGATCCTGCAGAGTGATCACATGACAGCAGCAAGAATGTGACTGAAGAGACAGGAAGTAAAGCAGGAAGACTGAAGCAGCATGAAAATGAAGACGTGGACGGAGAAATGAGCTCCATGAAGCGTTTGGACTCTCCATTTGGACAGAGCAGCTGCAGCTGAAGCTCTGATTCACAACAACACAACAGCTCTGCTTTAGAGACAACAAGACACGTCCTAATGTCCACTTGTTGTCCACACTGTCCAACTGTCCAATCAAACAGCTGAAAGACTGAAAGGTTTTTATTCTGATATTTTACTGACACACATTGTTCATACATGACCCGACCACAACTTGTGGGTCAGAACACTCTGGACCTTTAACACGGGGCTCTTTTCCATTCAACCTTTATTTATACAGGTTGATCCCATTGAGCCTCGGGGACTCATTTACAAGAGAGACCTGACTTTAACAAGGAGTGACGACAACAGTGGACAACAAATGAATCTGGATCAATTTTTGATTTATGTTTAAAACAAATGTCTTTGTTATTCCAGATATAGTATTTGTGTGGAGAGAAATTGTGTTTGTGAACCAGAGTCCAGCATGAAAACAGCTGTTTGTGGAAGTTGGAGAGTTTGATCGGAATTTTGTCAATGTTGTAATTACACCTTAAAATAAAAGACAAACCACCCAATGCTTCAGATACATGTGTTGAGATTCATTCATTCATTCAACCTTTATTTAGTCAGGTAAATCTTTTGAACCTCATGGGCTCATTTACGAAAGCAACCTGCTAAAACTAAAGAACAATGAACAGCAATGATAGAATTTCCTTAAACAATAAACAAACAAACAATAAACAATAGAAAACAAAAGAGAGAAAAAAACAAAAGATTTTTTTTTAACAAAGCATCAAAAAACTAGCAAAACATTATAAGGTAGACGTATAAAATCAAAGACAGGAACAAATCTGCATTGGTTTTTGCCAGGATTCCAACAGATTCTGAAAACCATTTAGAGAAGTCAAGGTCGAGAGCTTCAGATCTTTTTGTAAGATATTCCATGAAGCAGGAGCGGAATAGGAGAAGGCCCTTTTTCCAAGTTCAGTCCTCACTGACGGAACACTGCAGGTAATCATGTCCTGAGAGCGCACACTGTAGCTGCACTCACGCAAAGACATGTAGGAGGAGATGTATGAGGGCAGCAGACCAAGAAGTGATTTAAAGATGAAAATGTACCAGTGGAAGAGTCTGCGTGAGGTTAATGATGTCCAGTTAACCAGTGAATACAGGGTGCAGTGGTGGGTACGATAATCACAACCAGTTATGAATCTTAGTGCACCATGATAGACAACATCCAACATCCGCAGGGTGCTTGTAGGAGCATTCATGTAGAGAATGTCACCGTAATCAATGGAGGGAAGGAAAGTCACAGATACAAGGCGTTTCCTAACATTCAGTGTTAGACAAGAAAGTTCATTCTCAATAGTCCAGGTATCAAATCCGCTCATTCTCAATCAGTTCATCTGGACAGTTTCTTTTTTGTAGAAACGTTTCACCCTCACTCCAGAGGGCTTCGTCAGTCAGAGTAGTCT
>JBBPBX010067944.1:8926-19275 GCA_038048925.1 Garcialebias charrua | reverse complement strand
TATATTTAAACAACAGACTGAAGACCAGAGCATTTGTATCAGATCAGGTTTCGTGAGGTCCGACACATATTTTATGACTCATTTACTGCCGACTCATGACCTGTTGTTATCAAAACAAAAAGGTAAAATTGTATTTATTGTAATAATTGTGTTTGATAGGCGTTTGAAAAAGTACTGTACTTAATATTTACGCCCAAATGTTTGGCTTTAACTTGTGTTCTGTCATTTTAATACATGAAACCTCCTCCTGATTGGTCCACTTGTTGTTCATGAAAGAAAAAAAAGTGAAAAATTAACGAGCTGTTTGTTCCAGTCCATGACCAGAACTTCCTGTCAGACATTAACCTTCAAGAAACCTCTAAGAAAATGTTTCGTGTAGTCACAGTTGACCTTCCTTCCTGGCAGGCGGCTGTTTTCACACTTTACGTGACATTCGATTAGAGTTCCCGTAGGTTAGTGCTGATACCGGTTCATCCAGTGTGCCGGTTTTACATTTCCTGTCAGGTATTAATGGTTAATACATTCTTACTGCAGCTATATGGAATATACTCAAATATATATTTAGTGTTGTTATTTTTAGAAAACAACTAGCATAACTTATAGTAACGGTTTTGATTCAAGGATTTTTTTGTTATTGTCATACCAGCTCACATTTGCATGTTTTACGGTACAAATTTTGAGATGTGGGAGCTCATTTCCTGAAAATATCAAGATTAATAAATGTATTTACAGTATTTTGTCTAAAAGCACAATTTTTCACAAAACGAAAGATATTTGATGGATTTAAAAAAAAATAATTTGCAGTTTTGCTATTCAATCTAGAAGTGTCCATTTATTAAGGATTTGTTGATTATTTTAAAAAATCTACAAGCTTGTTTGTTTCTGTCGAGATTATTATTATTATTTTTTTGTATTTTCATTCAACCTTTATTTAGACAGGTTAATCCAATTGAGCCTCGGGGACTCATTTACAAGAGAGACCTGAGATGAAAAATGGATTCTTCTCATTTGTTACAGAAAACTCTTCTTCCTGCTGTTTTCTCTTTAGTGACACCTAAAGGTCAGGAGCAGAACTGCAGCAGCGCCGATGTAAGCAGCAACAAACACTGAGAATGTGCTTATTTTCCGGTGTATAGGTCGCACCTTTTTATGTTTTTTTCATGGCCTGCGACCTATACTCAGGTGCGACCTATATTTGACTTGTTATCACTTTCGGCGAAACAAATTTTAAAATCTAGCTCATTTCACAAATGTACGGAAGCGTATTGCAGTCATCCATGAACATTTTTTTTTGGAGCTTATGTAGTAATCACGTGACACGTATGTAGTAAAAACGTGATACTATGTAGTAATAACATGATACTATGTAGTAAAAACGTGATACTGTGTAGAAATAACGTGATGCGTATGTAGTAAAAACGTGATACTATGTAGTAAAAACATGATACTATGTAGTAAAAATGTGATACTATGTAGTAAAAACGTGATACGTATTTAGTAATAGCGTGATAAGTATAGATGTAGCATTCGCGTAGCCAGTATTTTAGGAGGGACGGTTCCTTTAAATATATAGTAGACCTGCAAAAAGCCACATGCCTCAGTAGCACAATGGAAAGCGCGTCTGCTTTCCGCTCCAACGACCCTGGTTCGATCCTGACCTGGTTGAACTTATTTTACCTTTTTTTTATTTATTGGATAAATAAAATAAAAAAGGAGTTTGTGTTAACCACAGGCATATTAAGTCTATGGTGTTAACCGGTTCGACA
Organism: Garcialebias charrua; assembly: GCA_038048925.1. NCBI lineage: Eukaryota > Metazoa > Chordata > Actinopteri > Cyprinodontiformes > Rivulidae > Garcialebias > Garcialebias charrua. Next base: position 17,509 of record JBBPBX010067944.1, on the reverse strand, counting down.
TTAGCGGCGTCTCAATACCTTCTCTTTCCACCTCTCTTAACACAAGTTCTGTGTTAAGAGATGTGGAAAGAGAAGGTATGGAGACGCCGCTGTCACGCGGTGTGGTCCGCTCGGCTAAATCCACTGTTAACATTTGTTCTTTTCTTTCTCGATCCGAAGACAAACAAACACGCATCACTTCCTGTGCGACAGGAAGGAGCCGCCGCGGAAAGAATTTCATTAAAACGGACTTTTGGGAGCGAGAGGATTTCTAGCTGCTGCCGCTTCTGTTGTTCCCAACAGAAAGCTGAAATCACCACGCAGACCACGTGCACGCGTGTGTAAATGTTTTGAGAACCCCACCACCCCCACGTTAAGAAGCTCCATGTGGAGTGTGCTGCGAACAGGAAGGGAAGGGGGCTGCGCTCATCTCGCTCGCTGGCATGCACGAACAGTTTCCCTTTCAGGGGAGAAAAGAGAGAGTTACACACACACACACACACACACACACACACACACACGCAAACACACACTAACAACAACAACAACATTTATACAGGAAGCGCCGTCTGCCCACTCAGGAAATTCCTGAGGACGGAGCTGCTTCCAGGGGCCGGAAATTTCCCCTCTGAAGGACAACACACACACACACACACATACACACACACACACACACACACACACACACACACACAGTTTTACACCTACACTACCCCTGGCAAGCGTCTCACAAAGACACAAGATTCACTTGCACAAATCCACCCACTCACACAAGCATTCACATTGCAAAGCCAGCTGTAACACACACACACACACAGAAACCAGCCTGTCTAGTTTCCATGGACGTAGCTTTTTTTTTTTTGGTCACGTCTTCCAGGAAGACACTTTCTCTGACGGCCGCTGCTCTTTTGCATTTTTTGCGTGTTTGTTGTGAAACGACACGATCTCCTCGTGACTTCAACTGATCCAACCAACGCAGCCCGGGCGCCGTGTTCGCCAACGAACCGCCGGCCGATCGGCGTCGCCGGCGCGAGGCGGTTTGGACGATGAGTCACCTTCTGATAGCACTTCCGCTCGTGTTGTTTAGGCCTTCACGTTTTGCCGATGGGCACATCAACACCGCGGCAGGATTTATTTGATGGATGCGTCGAAGAGGAACAAACAGTTTTTAAATATTCTGCTGAGTTGAAGTCTGACCCTCACTGAGCTCCATGTTGTAGACGAGTTGACCGACAACATTCCCCCCAAAAAATAAAAAATAAAAACAGTAAAAAAAAAATTAAAAAGTGGCGCACACTTCCTAATATTTGTGGTAATCAATGTAAGGTGGTGCAGCTTTTATAGCATTTATGGTCATTCATTTAGGCAGGACTGGCTTTTCAGCTTTTATGGAAATGTATGTTTTAGGTTGCACTTCTTTTCTAACATTTACTGTATTTATAAAGCACTTCAAAAACAACACCGTTGGTCAAAGTGCTGTCCACTAACGCATACAAGCAAGCAAAAAAATATATATATATACTGGTTGTTCCCGATTTACGAGGACATCGACTTACGAGGTTCCAAATTTACGAGGTTATCATATTTAATAAAAATATGAAATTAACATTTTTTTGGTGTGTTTAAATGTTCTTTATTTCATGTGTACAGCACTTTGTTGCAGCTGTGGTTGTTTTAAAGGCTTTATAAATAATAATCATTATAAAAATTATAAGTTTTTTATCATATTTGCGCAGCTTCCGGCGGTTTCCGGAAATGCCGCCGTGTCCGCCATTTTACGTTTAGTTCCAGTCTCGGCAGCTGCGAGCTGGCTGTGGAGGATCAGAGGTTGCCTCATACGGATAAATTAGCTGGAAACGCTCGGTGAACTCTGTGGACGTCTCAGGTCCGGAGCAGCAGCCGCCGATCGCTCCCACCACGCCGCCCGACAGCCTTTTGGATGGGCTAACATGCTAACGAGCGCAGCTAACGCGGAGCTAATGCTAACGTGGGCGGGGACACCGAGCCGACAGGCCGCGGAGAGGCCATCTGCGTCCGGGAGCTCGCCTCGATGTCCGCTTGGCAGCCTAAGATGTCGAGGGGACACCGAGCTAACGCGGAGAAACAGCGAGCTCTGACACCCTTTTGGATGGGCTAACATGCTAACGAGTGCAGCTAATGGCGGGGGCTAACAACAGCTAATGCGGGCAGCTTGTTTGGATGGACGAACACCGCGGAGAAACGGCTTCCAGTAAGTTATTAAACTCTTTTTCTGGCTCCAAATGTATGGAGTTAACATGCTAACAGTCCTTCCTGTAAACAGTTTGGACCGCGTGGAGCTGCACAAAGCTGCGGAGCTCGGACGTGCAACGAGCTAACATGCTAAAAGTCGAGACAAGCTTGATCAGCTCAAAGTAAGAAATTGTATTTTTATTTTTTAGCCCTGGACTGTATGTTTTTTTGAGAATTATGTAGCTGTGTTAGGATAGGCGAAGTGCTTGGTAACTGTTCATTACCTACATGTACGTGTTCAGTGGCGGCTCGTGTGGTATATAAAGGTGATCCCCGACTTACGAGTTTTCGTCTTACGAGCACCTTGCAGGAACAAACTCGCTCGTAAGTCGGGGACCACCTGTATATATATATTTTGACATTTTTTATTTTGAAGCCGATTTACGCAGTTTCCGACAGTTTCCCGTTTTGCTAGCTGTGGAGGCTACAGCTGCCTGTACTCTCTAAAAAGCTAAGTCTGGTCCTCTGGACATTCAAAAAACAAAACAAAACTTGTTGGAGCAAGATGGACACGCAGCAGCTGTGGAAAAGTAGCTGTTTTATGGACGGCGGTTTTACAACGTAAACGAATGGAGAATCCGGAGGAGGGAGGGAGAAACGGAGGAAATGGCTTCACCAGCAGTCCAGAGTAGGAAATTAACTCTTTTTTCACTTCATTATGGTTCTGAAATGTAGTGTTTTTTGATAATTATGTAGGGTACTGTGTTAGGATAGGTTAAGTGCTTGGTAAGATACAGTACTGTTAGCCTGGTTAGAACCAGACCCTTGTACTTCACTTCGCTTTGTACTGGGTCTGGCATTTCTCCCATAGACAAGGATATCTCCGGTAGATTTTTGACCGGACCAATCAGAGAGCAGAAGGCGGAGTTTTGAACGACGTCGACTGACGTCGTCATTCAAAATGGCTGCCGCCACGAAGGAATTTTCATCAAAACAAGGTAAAAAACTATTATTTCTTTGCTGAGAAAAATATATTTCTTAGCTGACGTTATATCAGAGTGTTCCTGAGCAATCAGAGAACAGAAGGCGGAGTTTTGAACGACGTCGACTGACGTCGTCATTCAAAATGGCTGCCGCCACGAAGGAATTTTCATCAAAACAAGGTAAAAAACTATTATTTCTCTGCTGATAAAAAATATATTTCTTACTGACGTTATATCAGAAGTGTTCCTGAGCTTAACAGTTCCTAAATCAATTCACGAAATGGTCAAATCTGCTGGATTTAAATAGTTTCGGTTTGACATTTTCCAAACAGCCTCGGGTGCGCTACGAAAATAAATGATAAAAAATCGAATTTTATCTCAAATGTTTCATTTAGGCCAACAGTCAGTAAATTAGAGCTATATAATTACACACTGGTAGCAGTAAAAATATCCACCGAGTGGTTTCTGAGCTATTTATCTTATAGCCTGGACCTCGCCAGTCTAAACTAACAAAACTCCGCCTTCCATTCTCTGATTGGTCCATTCAAAAATCCAGAGAAATCGTTGTCTATGGGAGAAGTCCCAGACCCTAGTACAAAGCGAAGTGAAGTACAAGGGTCTGGTTTTAACCAGGCTACAGTACTGTATGTATAAGGTGCAGTTTGGACGTATGTTTCGAGTTACGTCGAAATTCGCTTTATGGCGCCACGTAGGAACGGATCTCCGTCGTAACTCGAGGACTACCTGTAGTTAGACAGTGCAGCTTTTAAAAATTTACCGTAATTCATTTAGGCTGCACACCTTTTCTAGCATATATGGCAATTTATTTCAGCTGCAGTTTATCTAACATTTACGGTAATTTATTTCGAGTAATGCAGCTTTTAAACATTTACGGTAATTCGTTTAGTCTGCACAACAAACATTTACAGTACATGTACAGGAATTAATTTCAGCGGCATAGCTTTTATAGCCTTTACGGTAATTTCCACGTCCTCCACGCAGCTCGTTTGTGCGTCTGGCCAGGTTCAGACCTCAACATGTGGTGGGAGAAGAAAACTGTCAATGAAACAACTTGAATGTAAAAAGTCTTTCAGGCGCACCTCGCTGAACTCTACAACCAAAGATAAAACAAAGTCGTGTGTTTTGTGATGGATCACAGAGAAGAGTGTTCTGGCTGGATCTGTTTGGACTTGCGGTTTGTTTTTGGTGATGGGGTCACAAAGTGAGCTTGGCGGCGATGAGCGAGCTGCAGCTCTCCATCGAATCCACTTCCTCCCCAGGAAATGGAGAAGGCGGATTTCTGCCCACACTGCAACTTCCTCCCTCGTTCTTTTATTCCTTTTTTCACATCCTTCCTTCGCTCTTCTTGCTCTTGTAGCAGGAAACCCGACACGGACCTGTTGAGCCTTCTTCCTTTTTCTGCAACAATGTGAAAGAGGAAGCGTGCAGGGGCAGTTTCCTGTTGGCGTCGCCCCCGCGCAGCTCCGAGGACCTGAACTTCACACTTAGCAGGAACTAAACAAACAGGCGGGTTAAACATCGACAGGTGCGCGGCCGAAACGCTCCCGTTACTCTTTGAACTCTTCCACTCGCTCCTGGCCGAGCTCCAGCCTCGCCTCCTCTTTGATTGGGCAGGAGATGCAGCTAAACATCACCCCCCTCCTCCACCAGAGCCATGACAGAATGACCCCCCCCCGACTCTAACAGTAGTAAAGGTCAACTCGCTGCTCTTCCTTCAGGCGGATCTAAAAAATAATAAAAAGAGTGATGAACTCTAAACGCTTTAATTGGTTTTCACAGGTCGGGACGAGCTTCTGAAGCGAAGCCAGACGACTCCGGGTGTTCACGGCTCCTCTTCCTCCCTGGAGCCTAAAGGAAACGTTCAGCTCTTTCAAAGTGGAGTCAGGTTAAGGTTCTGAGCAGTTAATATCCTACCTGCTGTGGATAGCTCTTTGAAGGACTTTAGCTTGGACACTAACGAGCCCTAACTACGTAAAGACTCATCGCATATACCGTATTTTTCGGAGTATAGGTTGCACCTTTTTGTCGTTTTTTCATGGCCTGCGACCTATACTCAGGTGCGACCTATATATGGCTTTTTATCACTTTCGGCGATAAAAAAAAAAAAATCCAGCTCATTTCACAATTACGTTCATTTATTAAGGAAAAGTTCAGCTCAGACATATTTGCTATAATTTTTATCAAACAAATAATTGTTTTTAAGTGTTAATCTTCTTAAAAGCCTTGCTGTGCGCTCCTGTGGCAGACATTTGCAGCAGAGCTAAACGTAGGTGCGACCTATCTAGGGATTTTTCCAATCTATTGGTAATAATTGGACAATGCGACCTATACTCCGGTGCAACCTATACTCCGAAAAATACGGTAAACCTTTATTTATCCATACATCTGTAAAACTAACGTCAGAGTCCTAGCAGACCCTGAAAGAATGCATATCACCCGTCACCTGACAGAGATGTAGCTGTTGCACTCAGAGTATGTGTTAGGGATGACTCTCAGCTACTACCGCGCCAAGTTTTAGCTGAATATTTGTAATCACCATATTTTTTGGCCTATAAGTCACAGGTTTTTTTTTTAAACATAATTTGCACACCCTGCGACTTATATGGTGAAGCAACATATTTAGAGATTTTTCCCCATATGTATGTGTTAATCTTGTTAAATTCTTGTTAAAATCCTCCCGTGCACACTTCCATGGCAGCCATTTGGCAGCCAATCGATTTCTGGCACAACACCGGCCCACATTTCCGGGTAATAGATGCCACTTACAGTGAAGCGACGCATTTACGGATTTAAAAAAATGTATTTTTTTCAACATATTTGGACTGATGCGACTTAAACGGCGGAAAATACGGTATATCTGTGGCAGCCATTTTGAATCAAGTCGACCCCAAAAGCAAAAAAAAGTTGTAGATGTTTATGAACCAAACACACCCGGGTCCATTTTCAAGAACTTTGTTTAGAAATCTCACTTTTCCAAATAATTTTAAAGTTTTATTTGATTTCCTGTTTTTATCACCTGGACGTTTAATTGAAAAGTTTCCTTCTCATTTTATTTTTATTTTTACAAAACACGTGAAGATAAAACGATCATAGATGTTTTATTGTTTCCTTTTTTTATTAAATACATGTAATTTTATTTTTCCAGACAAACTGTTTGGATCAGATTCTTACAAACCACCACTAAAATAAAAATCAAGCTGTTTTTATTTATTTATTTAATAGTTACATTTAATAGTTCAAGTTAAATTAAAAGTTACTTTGTCCTTGAAATTTTACAAAAGTTACCAAACTCATTATGAACCTGGTGGTTCGAGAAGCAAAGTTTTCTTATTTCGTTCAGGAGAGGAAAAATACTCAAGTGAGCAACTTTTATTAATTGAGACTTTTCTAGACACTGCAGTAAAATATGGAAACACTAACGATTGTCCTCATTTTGTTTTTTCCAGTCCTCACACTGAAATCCAGACTTTGTAGGGTTGTGTATGAGAAGAGTGGCAAACATGCATCTTTAAGGAAAATGTAAGATTTAATTTTGAACTAGCCACTGGTTCTTCAGCAGTTGTTTAAACCTTACAGTACTTCTTAGTTTCCTGTCCGACGAGTAGCTTTAAAAAAAAAAAAAAAAAAGCTACGTTTTTTCTCAGTTCAGCCAATGAGCATCTCTTACTCTTAAAAAAAAAAAAGAAGAAGAAATCTATAAAAATAACATCAAAAGGTTCGAACTCAATTTTAAACAGAACCGACTCATTTCTGTTGTTCGTGTTCAACAACGATCGAGGACGTGGAAGAAACTTGGAACGTAAACATTAGTCCACCTGCAGGGGTTCGGATCGCTCCAGTTCTGACCCGATCCGATCGGTTTGAGCTCCTTCACTAATGTTCTGCAACACGCTTCTGTGGGGTTCTGATCAAGCTGTTTGCTGATGATGTGTGTGTGTGGATGATGAGGTAGAAGCTGGCATCTGAACGGTGTGTGTGTGTGTGTGTGTGTGTGTGTGTGTGCGTGTGTGTGTGACTCACGCAGGTGCGCGGGCAGCCTGGCGGGCTCGTCCTCCATTCGGCTGGCTGGCCTGGCGGCGGGAGCATGGACGGGGGAGGAAGTGGAGTTTGGCAACGGGTTGGCGGAAGGACTGAAAGAGCTCCTCTCCTGCTGTGAATAGACACAGAGACAAAGTGTGGCTCACACGGCTCCAAACGCACGCCGACTCACTTTTAATAAACCGACTGGCAACCTGGTCGGAGCGGCCGGGTCACTTTCAGGACACGTCAACGTGCAGACAACACGACGTTCTCCAGCCCCAGAGGAAGCCGCTTCTTTAACCCTGGCCCCCGAGGGCCACTGCCCTGCACGTTTCAGTTGCTTCTCTGCTCCTCAGCCGGTCTTCATGTTCTGCAGCAGCCCGTTAATCACACGTTCATTCAAATGAGGTGTTGAAGCAGAGGAACACCTGAAAACGTGCAGGACGGTGGCCCTCGAGGGCCACAGTTGGGCTCTGTGAGCTGTTTGGACCCAGCTGCAAAATGAGCCGAAGTTTAGAAGTCTGGGGAGTTTTCGTTACTCAGAAATAATTTGTTGTTAAATTCACGGCTTCATCTGTTTTACAGAGAGATCTTCAGTGCAAAGAAGAATATAAACAAGTTTTAAAGTAAAAATATATATATACAGGTAGTCCTCGGGTTACGACGTTTCGTGGTTACGACGCATCTCCCATAAAAAAACAATTTTATTATAATAATAATAATAATAATAATAATAATAATAATTATTATTATTATTATTATTATTATTATTATATATATTTATATTGAAAAGCTGAGTTACGCAGTTTCCAGTTTTACGTTGTAAACGTAGCGGCGGAGGAATACTGCACTGTACTCTCTAAAAAAAGATACGTCTGGTCCTCTGGACATTTAAAAAACAAACAAAACTGTAGAATGCAATTTTACGTCTTAAACGGAACGGAATACGGCAGATGGACCGAGCTGGACGGCGGTTTTACGTCGTAAATGTAATAGAGAATACGGCCGATGGACGGAGGAATACGGCGTCACCAGCATCCCAGTAGGCCATAACTCTTTTTCCCTTCATTATGGCTCCCAAATGTATGTGTTTTTTTATAAATATGTAAGGTACTGTGTTTGGTAGTGCTTGGTAATACAGTACTGTACATGTACAGTATATGGTGCAGTATGTAGCTGTCCTTGGGTGTCCTGAAAGGCGATTTTAAATAAAATGATTGTAATTATTATGTACGTACAGTATAGTTCGACTTACGTTGAAAATCGGTTTACGATGCCGCGTAGGAACGGATCTACGTCGTAAGTTGAGGACTACATGTATATATTTTGGGCTGACCAGTAGATTATTTACATACCGTATTTTTCAGCC
>JBBPBX010067943.1:0-11545 GCA_038048925.1 Garcialebias charrua | reverse complement strand
GCTTTAACTAATGTAAACAGATTAATGCATTAATATTACATAATGCAGATAAAGAGTTTAAGTATTAATGTTTTTCTGACTAAATGTTTATCAATTTTTATGTTAAGAGTCAACACTTGTGAGAGAAAACATTAAAGCCTTGAAGTGGGGGGTTTTGTGTGGCTTTGCTTCAAAGGCCCAGAGTTTCTTTGAATGATAAAGGGCCCATCCTTCTCGAAAAACTGGTCTTTGATGAATGGTTGCATATCGCCCATCTCACTTCAAGTCTTGCAGTTCTGCTGAAAAGGGAGTAAACTTGGAGATGGAGCACAGCTCAGCAGTTAAGGGCAAACTGACCTTGTAGCTTTTAGATGAAACAGAAAGCTTTTGGCGGTGCTTGGCACCGCTCTGAAAACAAGTTTGAGTGAAGTCATTACACGTATACTCCACAAGGTATAAAATGAAAGAGTGATCAGATAAACATTTGAGGTCTGCCGTGGTCCTGATCAGATGCTCGGCGGCGTTGACATGATTCTCATCTGAGTTGAAAGTGGCCTCCCAACTCGTGTCACATGGTGAGATTTTAAACGTCAATGCTTGAGTTTGTGTGCTGTTAGTACTGTAGCGGATTTAAATGACACAATTATTTCTAGCAAGAAAACAGTTTGTATGTTTATTGTACATCTGAAGAGATGTACAACTGTATGTTTTGTCTTTGTTGTTTCCTTTTTCTGCCACAGACTTCTTTAATAATTTCATTATTTTTAATTAAGTCTGTGTATGAACTTTTTCCAAACAGCCGTGCCTATCCTAAACGAACCTGATTTAGAATATGATAAAACATTAACCATTTGGGTTGATCTGAAATATCATAGAACAGCAGATTAATCACATTACCTATTTGACCTACCGTATTCGTCGGCCTATAAGTCGCACCGGAGTATAAGTCGCACCAACCAAATATGCCCAATTAAATGGAAAAATCAACGTATAGGTCGCACCGGCCTATAAGTCGCACCGGCCTATAGGTCGCACCTCACGTGAGCTGGTGTTTTGCCCAAAATGGACTGGCTGCCAAATTGTTTGGAAGGACTTTGTTGAACTTTTCATTAATAAATGAACATTATTTTTTTATATTTTGTGTCTTTCATCATTTATCTTTAAAGATAAACACATAGAAATATATTTTTATTAGCTGACATCACAGTAAAAAACGTGTCTCAGTTTAAAATGATGACAGAAACAGATACTGTATTTATTTTATGGCTTTTATTTATTTATTCAAAACCTTTGAAGTCTTCATCTTCTGTGTCACTGCACCATTTTTGGACCAGGCAGATGTCAACAGTGTAGGTACTATAAAGGGTTTCTTAGCGCCCATAGCGGCCGAAACTGGTACTGCACCATTTTTGGAGCTTTTGACCAAAGTCACATTATGACCAAAATGTTGGAAAAATCGACGTATAAGTCGCACCGGCCTATAAGTCGCAGGGCTTAGAAATGTAGGCAAAAAGGTGTAAAAAGGTGCGACTTATACGCCGGAGAATACGGTATAAAAGACTCTACCCTGCGCCGGTAGAGCTGTCATTTCTATCCTGAACCTGAAGCTCAGCCGACCCGTATTTGGCCGGGCGCTCCATAATGTGTGTGTGTGTGGCCGCTGATCGTGTTACACAAGTGGACTTTACATTCATTTGAAATGCAGAAAAAAAAGTATTTCTATATATGTATATACCGGTATATTTTGGTCTAAAAGTTACTGATATTGTGGGCTTACTCTATTGTTTACATGTTTTCATCACATACATGACAATGAGACATTTAACATTGTTTGAAACAAAATTACTTCTTTAAACCTTGCAGAGTATGGAAAACTGGTTTGAGACAATAAAACGTTTTCTTCAACATTTTATTGAAAACCGTCATATTTACATTTCAAGCATACAAAGTTACCGGTAAGCATTGTGATTAATCTGATTAATCACAGCCCCCAGAGTGTGATTAATCAGATTAAAAATTTTAATCTTTTGACAGCTCTAATATATATATAATAATTATTTGTCTATGATGGACTGGAGACCTGTCCAGGTGTCCCCCGCCTCTCGCACAGTGATGGCTGGACATGGACATCAGTGACCCCCGTGACTCTTAAAGGAAGAAGTGGGTAAAGATGATGGATGGATTAATTATTTGTTCCTATATTTTTCTTTTTCTTTTATTGTTTTAGAGAAGTCCAGACAACTAAGCTAATACCGTACTGGTAATGTAAGTTACAGAATTTAATGCATTCCTATATAATTTGTTCCTATTTTTGGTATAAATATCAAACGATGCAAAAAAAAATTGATACAGTACAGAACATAAAATTATTGTTTTAAATAAATGTTCCATTTGTTTACATTGTTGTTTAATATTCTCAGTTTAAAATTATTGTTTTAAATAAATGTTCCATTTGTTTACATTGTTGTTTATTCTTTTTAGCTTGTCAATTACAAAACTGAAACTAAATCTATGACCATTTTGATAGAAAAATCGTTTCTGAATCGAAAAATCGTTTCTGAATCGAAAAATCGATTAAGAATCGAATCGATTCTCCTGACACTGAAGAGATTCGCACCCTTGGGAGTTCAATGTTTGGACGCCACGGTCAAGCTAGCTGTAATGCTAACGGACAAACCGGAAATCGGAAGAATTCCGTTATTTTTAAGCAAAGGGAATTTAATTGCTGATTGTAATTCATTATACCGAGATGTAGAAAGTTAATTATAGTATTTCCAAGTCCCCTTTTTTAAGATTTTATTGATTTCCTCAAACGTTTGCTTTGCGCTTTTATTCTGAAACGACCGGATGTTATGGACGTTGGTCTTCCTGTCGCCAGTTTGACGGGTTACATGACTTCATCTGAGCCTCTCAGCTGAAGAGCGACGCAGCTGCTTCAAGTATCATCACTGAAGCGAAAACATTGGACTCTACCGTCACTTTAAATTCAAGATAAAACAATTTGGAGAAGCTAAACGGGCTTTTTTAGGACAAATGAAGTAACTGTCAAATCATCGTCGCCGCAAAAAAGAGGCCAGAGAGGCAAAAAGAAGCACAAAAAAAAACAACCGGCAAACAAAGAGGTCCTTCTTCAACGCCAACATTTTTCCTCCGTATTCAATAGTTATGAGTCATGTGGCCGTCGAGAGTGCCCACGGTCTAGAGCAGCAGGTAAGCAGCGCCACTTTTATTTACAGCGTTTGTTGTAAAAAAGGGACAACATTAGAACAAACATTAGCTTGCCGGCTAGCAAAACACCGTTAGCGAAGATGCTATCGCTAGGCAGCTTGGGTGCGCTTCATTTAGACGCCTGAACGTAGCGTTTTGCGGAGACGAGATAAAAAAACACCTGCTTCTTCCGGTTCGCTCGCGTCTGGGTTCTTCAGGTTCTGTGTAATAATTTATTTAATATTTATGTGTAGCTTTTAAGCTTTAAAATCTGGATATTTTTGTACGTTTAAGCAAAAAAAGTAATTAAAACGAGTAACGGTTTGTTTGGTGTCGGCGCGCGCCGGCGCTTGTATGAAACTCACCCTTGGAACTATTATGTTCACTGCGTTTTTCTGCAACAATGATAAAATGGAGGATGTGAGGATGGAGCTGCAGGGGAATAAACGACAAGGCTCTTGTTGCACCCCAGGCTTTTTAAGTTGTATTAAATATATAAAGCGGTCTTTATCCACTTTAAATAAATAAAAAAAGGGGTATTTTTCTTCTGCGTCACCAGAAACGTCAGGCTGTCTGGCCACAGGCAGGATAGCAACAGAAAAGTACTGCATGTTCTGAAATGAGATGCTGGTGCACATTTAATTTTTTGCATCCTGTTCTGATCAGCCAGGATGCAAATAAATAAAATTATGCATTTAGGGATTTTTAAAGCTTTCTGTGCCACGCAGCTCCTTGCACTACAGTATAAACAGTTGTGATCAGCAGAAGAGGGTTTGTTGTTGAATAGGCTTCCTGTGTGTCACTGGTTGGGAAAAGTTGCACAAATTCATTTAAAAATGGGAAGAAAAAATAAAAGTTTATTGCATAAATACTGACATTTTCTGGTGTTTTATTATTATTATTTTTTACATGTGATTGAATTAGTATTAAGTATGTATTAAAAAAAATGATATTATGTAGTAAAAACGTGATAAGTATGTAGTAAAATATCACGTTTTTACTACATAATACTGTATCACGTTTTTACTACATATCAAATTTTTACTACATAATATCACGTTTTTAATACATATCACATATCATATTTAATACATATCATATCATGTTGTTGGGCTGTGAGGTGTTTGTTGTCAATTTACATACAGTTGTTGTGTTTGCTGTCAGAGACTTCAAGGGAACTCCCTACTGTTAAGGTGTGATCTGTCAATTTACATGTATGTGTTACCTCAGCTTGCAATTTACATATGATGGTGCGTGACTCCTGTTATAAATCCAAACGCACACACAGTCTGGTTCATTGAATTGATAAAGCTTCGGATGAGAAGCGAAACGTCTTCTGTTACAAATAAAGTCCAGTTGATCTTGAATTGAACGCCTTTTTGATTTATCATGTCCTGGACGACTGAGAATCTTCACCAGCATAATACATATCACGTTTTAACTACATAATATCACTTTTTTACTACATACTTATCATGTTTTTACTACATAATATCACGTTTTTACTACATAATATCACATTTTTACTACATAATATCACGTTTTTACTACATAATATCACTTTTCTACTACATATTTATCACGTTTTTACTACATAATATCACATTTTTACTACATAATATCACGTTTTTACTACATAATATCACATTTTTACTACATAATATCACGTTTTTACTACATAATATCACGTTTTTACTACATAATATCACGTTTTTAGTAAAAATGTGATATTATGTAGTAAAAACGTGATATGTAGTAAAAATGTGATATTATGCAGTAAAAACGTGATATTATGTAGTAAAAACATGATAAGTACAGTATGTAAAAAAAGTGATATTATGTAGTAAAAACTTTTTACTACATATCACGTTTTTACTACATAATATCACGTTTTTACTACATAATATCACGTTTTTACTACATAATACAGGTAGTCCCCGACTTACGAGCGCTCTTACTTACGAGGTCCCGGACTTACGAGCATGCATCTCATTTAAAAAAAAAAATTTTTTTTTTTTATTTTTTTAATTTTTATAAATGAATACATGTACAGTACTGGACAGTCACCAAGCACTTAGCCTATCCTAACACAGTTTTTAAAGATGAAGGAATAAGTTGAATTGTCTCCCTTTCACATAAAGGGAGCAAGCTCCCTATGGAGCCTGCAGGGAGGAGGGAGACAATTCAACTGACTCCTTAACTGTGTTAGGATAGGCTAAGTGCTTGGTGACTGTACAGTACTGTACATTTATCTATTTATTAAAAATATACAGTACTATCCTAACACAGTTTTTAAAGATGAAGGAGTCAGTTGAATTGTCTCCCTCCTCCCTGCAGGCTCCATTCCCATAAAGGGAGCTACTTTCACTTTATGTGAAAGGGAGACAATTCAACTCATTCCTTCATCTTTAAAAACTGTGTTAGGATAGGCTAAGTGCTTGGTGACTGTCCAGTACTGTACATGTATTCATTTATAAAAAAAAAAGTAAAAAAAAAAGTAAAATGATCGTGTAAATGATCGTTTCACGTCGTGTAAAATTGGGTTAAATGCAGAGACGAATTTCGTCTGTGTATGGGAAACATATGCAGATGACAGACAAACACATTAAATGATCGTTTCTTGTCGTGTAAATGATCGTTTCACGTCGTGTAAATGATCGTTTCTTGTCATGTAAATGATCGTTTCACGTAGTGTAAGTCCAGCACTTTGGTGGACTTGTTCCTGTTTAAAGTGCTTTATAAATAAAATGGTATGGTATGGTATAGTGTAAATGATCGTTTCACGTCGTGTAAATGATCGTTTCACATCATGTAAATGATCGTTTCACGTCGTGTAAATGATCGTTTCACGTCGTGTAAATGATCGTTTCACGTCGTGTAAGTGATCGTTTCACGTCGTGTAAGTGATCGTTTCTTGTTGTGTAAATGATCGTTTCACGTTGTGTAAATGATCGTTTCACGTCGTGTAAATGATCGTTTCACGTCGTGTAAATGATTGTTTCACGTCGTGTAAATGATCGTTTCACGTCGTGTAAATGATTGTTTCACGTCGTGTAAGTGATCGTTTCACGTCGTGTAAGTGATCGTTTCACGTCGTGTAAGTGATCGTTTCTTGTTGTGTAAATGATCGTTTCACGTCGTGTAAATGATCGTTTCACGTCGTGTAAATGATCGTTTCACGTCGTGTAAGTGATCGTTTCACGTCGTGTAAGTGATTGTTTCACGTTGTGTAAATGATCGTTTCACGTCGTGTAAATGATTGTTTCACGTCGTGTAAATGATCGTTTCACGTCGTGTAAGTGATTGTTTCTTGTCGTGTAAGTGATCGTTTCACGTCGTGTAAATGATCGTTTCACGTCGTGTAAGTGATCGTTTCACGTCGTGTAAGTGATCGTTTCACGTCGTGTAAGTGATTGTTTCACGTCGTATAAATGATCGTTTCACGTCGTGTAAATGATTGTTTCACGTCGTGTAAATGATCGTTTCACGTCGTGTAAATGATCGTTTCACGTCGTGTAAGTGATCGTTTCACGTCGTGTAAAGCCTAGGATATAGTTGACGCGTCGCATAGGGCGCGCGGCCAAAGTGACGCAATCGCGAAGTCCCCGCCCCCGCGCTTTGGCCAGCGCGTTGGTTTCGCGCGTGGTCGTGCACCTCCTAGATTTTGAAGCTCCGCAAGCCTAGCGCGCGCGCCGAATTGATTGACAGGTCGGGTGTGGACCTCACCGACAGTCTTCACGCCAGAATCTGCAGCTGTCTGCGCCGCTGTGGTCGTGGAAACGGCGTCGCGACGCATGGAGGAATGTTTTGTGACACAAAATGTTAAAATTCTCCTTCATTCCTGATCTGGAGTCGGACTTTTCTTTTGTTTTTTCGCCAAAAGTCACGTGATCGCTTTCTCCTCCGCTGACTCCATGCATTGAAAGCCGCAAATAAAGACAACAGTTCAGCACGCGAGCGGAAAGCTATTTGTTTTTGTTGTGTGATTTCAAACAGTTCTTCTTCTACGGTAGATTTCTTCTTCTACACCCTTTCTTGCAACATATGCACAGGTTTTAGAGGGTACTGCCACCTGCTGGTCCGTAAAAGAACAGCACTTTGCCAAGCGCTGCCGTGCCACACTATAAACGCATGCACAGTGCGCGCGCAGCACGTGCGCTCCAGCTTGCGGACCAAAGCGCGACTATATCCGAGCCTTAAGTGATTGTTTCACGTCGTGTAAGTGATCGTTTCTTGTTGTGTAAATGATTGTTGTTGTAGTGGACCTACCCAGGGTCAAACTAAGGTTTTTGAACTGTCCAGTGATGACCTTTACTGACCTCTCAGTAAAGCAAGACATTTACTACAAAATCATTCATTTAGCTATAATCTGATAACATAGTCACCAAAAAGAGACTATTTCTATCTTTGATTTTAGGCTGATGTGATCAAAAGAATAACTTTTGTCATTTTCATGATGTGTGCTTTTAAGCTGTGTTATTCTGTAAGAGTTAAACTGTGTTCACTGCTGTGTTAAAGGTGAAGTCTCGGGTCAGAGAGACCAGACGGTTTGTTTAGAAAGCCAGAAGACAGTAATCCGTTGTTTCTCCTGAAAAGGGCTCCAGCTGCTCTGTCTTTTTCCTAAACAATTTCCCTCTGCTCGGGCTGTAACCTTGGGTCGCGATAACACAAGCACACTCCTCTCTTTGATCCTGCTTTAAGTTCTAAGCTGTTGCTGAACGCTTCAGAGTTTGGAAGGAACGAGAAGGTTCCAGAGTTTGCTGGGAGCTTCGAAAGAGATGTGAACTTTCCCAAAGAGCTGGATACGTTTGGTCAAGAGCTAACGACCTTCGTCTTCAGCTAAGGACTGATAACAGGCTGTTATGAGTCCACTTCGAATGAGCGTAAGCTCAAACTTTGTTATTCCTTCCTGGAATAAATTATCTTGAGCCAAAAACCACGATTGCCACGACTTCTGCCGACGAAAGCGAGTATCACCGACACCGACAAGGTAAACACGTGTGGAGTCCAGCTTGGACTTGCGGGACCGACGACTCGTCAGTCTAAAGCTGATCACAGCTCTTTACCAGAACCAAGGCGGACGTCTTAAGGTAAAGGAGCCGCTGTTTGCTTGCTGGAGGTGTGATGATATCTTAGCTGGACGCGTACGGAAGAGTGTCATCTGGTTTCATAAATGCAAGATAAACTTCCTCTCTTAACCTCCCAATTCTTCTTAAATCTCTCCTCCTATCTTTTTCCCTCAATTCTAAGCTGGAAACTATTTTAAGTTTAAAGAGCCCTCAGACTAAATATGTTTAACATCTAGTATTTATGTCTGTTGTTGTAAATTTAAGTGTGCTGACGTATTAATTTGAAAGAAAGTGAAATCATATCAATCAAGTGTAATGGTGTTGATTTTAGTTGATTTATTTTAAATAAATGGTAGTGTCGCCTGGCATACCAAACTAAGTCAATGTCCATTGTCACTTAATGGCTCTGTTTATTTATCCATCATAAAGATCACAGATATATTGAGTAAACTGAAAAAGAAAAGAATCCGTGAATTTACTATTCAATCTGAATAAGTAAATTAATTAAGGTAAAGAGGTCAGTATTAATATTGGCCTCCTCATAATCCTTTACAACGTCGTGTAAGTGATCGTTTCTTGTTGTGTAAATGATTGTTTCACGTCGTGTAAATGATCGTTTCACGCCGTGTAAATGATCGTTTCACGTCGTGTAAATGATCGTTTCACGTCGTGTAAGTGATTGTTTCACGTCGTGTAAATGATCGTTTCACGTCGTGTAAGTGATTGTTTCACGTCGTGTAAATGATCGTTTCACGTCGTGTAAATGATTGTTTCACGTCGTGTAAGTGATCGTTTCACGTCGTGTAAATGATCGTTTCACGTCGTGTAAATGATCGTTTCACGTCGTGTAAATGATCGTTTCACGTCGTGTAAATGATCGTTTCACGTCGTGTAAATGATTGTTTCACGTCGTGTAAGTGATCGTTTCACGTCGTGTAAATGATCGTTTCACGTCGTGTAAATGATCTTTTCACGTCGTGTAAACGAGGCCTCAGACTGGCTGCCCCGTCTGTCAATCAAGAGACACATTTCATAGATGATGATCGACGGACGTCTGGTTTTTTTTTTTATGTCGTGCCATCTACCCATAATACCTTTGGAGTAGGGGTGTAACGGTACGCTAAAGTCACATTGCGGTTCGGTTCAGTTTCAAGGATGGCTCGTATCGGTTAATTTTCGGTACAAAAAAAGGCCAAAATAAAGACTTACAAAATGTTTATTTTGAAAATATGCCAAGTAAACAATACGTTTGTATAAAAACAAATAAAACATTTCCCTAAAGATGAAGTAGACTCAGCTGCTATCGGTGACATTCTGCAAACACAGATTTAAAAAAAATTGAGTTAATAAGATAATAATTTTAATTAAAAAAGTTAATTAGATCACAATAATATAATAATACCTCTTCTTGCATGGTCATCATCATATGAGGGGGTGGATTATTCTCTCTCACTCATCATCATCCATGTGGCAGGGCTTTAATCTGGTCCAGGGCTTGTTGTCGATCACTTTTTTATCTTTTTCATAAAGTTCTGCTACAACTTTTTGGCTGATGTGTTGACGTGATGGGATGTCGTAGGCAGCGGGGCTCAAGAGATGGTGTCGTTTCAAGTTCGTTAACGAGTCGGACGTGTTGCTGCGGCAGATCCTTTTGGATTTGTTCACTTGTCTTTTAACAAGAAAGCCACAAACTGGTAGGGGTGGGCGATATGTTTCAAAAATTATATCGTGATATTTCAGAGCATTATCACGATAACGATAAATTTCTTGATATACTGTAACCCCCCCCAAAAAAAAATCACATTTATTTCTTTGACAAAATTAACTTAGCATGTTGCTTTGCAGTATTATATAAAAATTTAAAAAACAAGTGTTAATTTTACTGAAATTACTTTATTTAGTAAAGTATTCAGTCTCCAAGTAGCCTGGTTAAAACCAGACCCTTGTCCTTCACTTCGCCTAGTACAAAGCGAAGTGAAGGACAAGGGTCTGGTTTTAACCAGGCTAGTCTCCAAGTATATAAAAAAAAAATTAAAATGATCTGTTATTTAGATTTAAAAAGTCTGCACAAAATATAGATCAACAAAATCCACCACAAAAACTAAAGTGCAGGTGTAGTTTCCAAAATAACTAAATAAAATGAAGCTTAAGATCTGTTGAGCATAAATGTAAATATGTTGCCTTTAAATGAGCTATAACTTCCAGAACTTGTAACAAGGTGATCAGCTGACCCTGAAGCTTGTTGGTGGTTCAGCTTCATCTATTCATGCAGGAATTATTCATTTATCTGACTGATCTGTCTCTGATCACCTGCCTCTTGGTCCGTGGACCGACTGTGGATCTCAAGAGACAGTTGAGCTGCCCATGTTTGTACCGACAGTTTAGAGCGGGGGAGACGTAGCACCGGCTGCTCAGAGCGGGGTGGGGGGAGACATTTGAGCTGTCTGTACCTGCAGTTTAGAGCAGGGGGGAGAGAAGCTGAGATGCGCGTTGTTTGTTTTTAGCATTTTAGCTAGCTAGTATTGCACATAACTAATTAGCGTTACACCAGTACAGACTGGTGGAGGGCGGGTGCGCAGTTCGATTTGGTCGTTTGAAGCGCTCGGTTGTTAAGAAGGCGGGGCGCCCTGACGTATTACGTCATGAAATTAGCATATCATGATATAACTTTTTTGCCCGGGCAAGCTTTTTTTACCGGTATTACCTGGAACGATATGATATGGCCCAGCCCTACAAACAGGAGACTGCAACGAGATGCTAGGCTGCTAATGCTACGCGTGCTGCAATAAAAGAGCGCCGTGCTGAAACATGCTTAGGAACTTTAGTTCCGTAGCATACAATCTCTCGTTAATAAAAATTTAATGAGTGAAAAATAACAAACGGTACGCACGTGGACCGAACTGAGCATGCCGTACCGAAACGGTTCATTACAGTGTTCCATCACTACTTTGGATCGACCGGTATATTGATGGACGTATTGGGACACCCCTGGTTTACAACATGCAGGGTAGTGGCTCTCCAGGGCCAGAACCAGACACCCCCTGGTGGAGATTATACACCAATTCTCTGATTAGAACATATGAAACTGATAAAACACGTTGGTAAGCTGATGGATATTTAAGAAAAATTTTAGTAATCCTGAAATTGTTGAGTCAGTATCGTCCCAATGATACCTCGCTTTACAGAAACGATAAGGTTAGCCGTGGTATGACAATGTGGCATACTGTATTAGACTTGAGGAAAACAAAGATAAATATAACTATGTTCTGTGAAGTCCAGGTTTCAGTACC
>JBBPBX010067942.1:0-19275 GCA_038048925.1 Garcialebias charrua | reverse complement strand
TCAGGCTTTCATGTCATGATTTTATTGTGGTTTTTTGTAGTTCTTATGCATGTTTTATTCTTTGTATATTTTTAGCGTTGATTTTTATTGTACAGCGCTTTGTGATTTTATGTCTGTGCTAAGCGCTCTATAAATAAACTTTACTTACTATCGGCCGTTGGCCCTCACCCTGATAGTCGCTAAATGCTTCAAAAAACTGGTTATGACCCACATCAAAACAAACATCAACGAGGACCCTCATCAATATGCTTACCGTGAGAACTGATCAACAGAGGACGCCATCTCCTCTGTGGTCCACACTGCTCTCACCCACCTGGATCAGAAGGACTCATACGTGCGTCTGCTCTTTGTGGACTTCACATCTGCCTTCAACACCATGATCCCCCAAACTCTGATGGACAAACTATTCACACTTGGACTAAGCCCCTCCATTTGTAACTGGGTACTAGACTTCTTAACAAACAGACCACAGTCAGTGAGGATCCACAACTTCTCCTCCTCCACCATAACCCTCAGCACTGGCTCTCCTCAAGGATGTGTGTTGAGCCCTCTCCTGTTCACTCTGCTCACATATGATTGTGCACATCCACGCTGTCACATTGTAAAGTTTGCAGATGATACAGCGGTGGTGGGATGCATCACAAACAATGATGAGTCCAGCTGCTGGTGCAGGAAGAACAACCTCCACATCAGTGTGAAGAAGACGAAGGAGCATAGGAAGATCTGCAGTGGAAGTGGTCTCCAGCTACAAGTACTTGGGTGTACACATGAACGATAACCTCAGCTGGACCAACAACACCACCAGCCTGATCAAGAAAGGTCATCAGAGACTCTACTTCCTCAGACGGCTGAGACGAGCTGGTCTGAGCAGCTCAGTCCTCACCTCCTTCTACAGGTGTGCAGTGGAGAGCATCCTGTGCTCCAGCATCAACGTGTGGCATGGAGGCTGCACAGCTGCAGAAAGAAAAGCTCTGCAGAGAGTGGTGAAGGCTGCACAGAAGATGTTGGAGTCAGTCTCCCCACCATCACAGACATCTACACCTCCAGATGCAGGAAAAGAGCCACCTGCATCATGAAGGACCCCACTCACCCAGCACACACACTTTTTGCCCCACTCCCCTCAGGACGGAGGTTGAGGAGCATTAAGTGTAGAACCACTAGACTGAGGAACAGCTTCTACCCTGAGGCTGTTAGACTCATGAATATCTAACCAGAATAATCACTGTAGTGTCACTTTAATTGGTGACATGTCATTTTATCTGGGCTGCAGATCATCCATGCTGCTGATCTCTTGCCTTTATGTTGCTATATTCATATCCATCTGCTCACAACAGACTCATGTTCAGGCTGCTGTTTGATACACCGTATTACAGCATATTACATTATTACTGTTTAGCATATTGCTTGGATACGTGTTACGTTTTTATACTTTACATTTGCTATTTTAAGGTGTAACTGCATGTTGTCTGGGGCGGCCGTGGCGTAGTGGTAATGGCAGTCGTCTCCCGATCGTAAAGTTGGCGGTTCGACTCCCGGGACCCGCACCATGTGTCGTTGTGTCCTTGGGCAAGACACTTAACCCTGAGTTGCTCCCGGTAGGACTGGAAAGCACCTTGCATGGTAGTCTGCCGCCACCGGTTTATGAATGTGTGTAGCATTCAATATATGTGTAGCACTTTGAGATTTTCAGTAATGAAAAGTGCGTTATAAATTGAATTAATTATTATTATTATTATTATTTTGAGTGCACAATTTTGTTCCACCTCATGTACCAAACGTGATGTGAATGAGAATCAAGAACCTTGTGTAACTTTTGCAATCAACCCGTGTTAGGATGGTCGCAGCAGCCGACTCACCTTCATATATAAAAACAGCTTCTGCTTGTCTTTTGCTGTTTGGGCTGAAATTTGTTGTGGTAGTAGCTGAGAGTCACACTCAGTAGCTACATTTTTCTTCTTCTTCTTTCGGCTGCTCCCTTCTTCAGGGGTCGCCACAGCGAACTAGTCACACGAATACTTGACAATTATTTTTACACTGGATGTCCTTCCTGACACAACCACAGACCACTGAGCTACCACAGCCCTCTGTGTGGAGCAGAGAGCTGCTGTCTGGGGCACCCGGGGGAGCAGAGGGTGGGGGTTAAGGGCCTTGCTCAGGGGCCCAGAGTGGGACGAATGAGGGTGGAGGCAGGTGTGGGTGCTTCACCAATCCCACCCACATTTTGATGTTGTCAGTACCGGGAGTTGAACCGGTAACCTTCCAATCACAGGCCCACCTTCTCTAACCTCTGCACCACCACTTCTTTACAGTGCACTAACGGACTGCATAATATCGCATGAGCTTGTGTATGACGTTATTAATACATTTCACCAAAATATCTATTTAAGTGGCAACAATATCCATTTTAAAATAACTAAAACCTAAAAATCCTTAAAGAACTCTTTGATAATGAAAGAGAACTCTTTGATAATGAAAGAGAACTCTTTGATAATGAAAAAGAACTCTTTGATAATGAAAGAGAACTCTTTGATAATGAAAGAGAACTCTTTGATAATGAACGAGAACTCTTTGATAATGAAAGAGAACTCTTTGATAATGAAAGAGAACTCTTTGATAATGAAAGAGAACTCTTTGATAATGAAAGAGAACTCTTTGATAATGAAAGAGAACTATTTGATAATGAAAGAGAACTCTTTGATAATTAAATGAAAGAGAACTCTTTGATAATGAAAGAGAACTCTTTGATAATGAAAAAGAACTCTTTGATAATGAAAGAGAACTCTTTGATAATGAAAGAGAACTCTTTGATAATGAAAGAGAACTCTTTGATAATGAAAGAGAACTCTTTGATAATGAAAGAGAACTCATTTGATAATGAAAGAGAACTCTTTGATAATGAAAGAGAACTCTTTGATAATGAAAGAGAACTCTTTGATAATGAAAGAGAACTCTTTGATAATGAAAGAGAACTCTTTGATAATGAAAGAGAACTCTTTGATAATGAAAGAGAACTCTTTGATAATGAAAGAGAACTCTTTGATAATGAAAGAGAACTCTTTGATAATGAAAGAGAACTCTTTGATAATGAAAGAGAACTCTTTGATAATGAAAGAGAACTCTTTGATAATGGAAGAGAACTCTTTGATAATGAAAGAGAACTCTTTGATAATGAAAGCAGGGAGAGGGTGTTCATTGTACAGAGACTACAATAAATATTCTAAACTTCATTCAAGACACACAAGAACAGGAAGTTGTTTGTTGTTTATTGTTTGTGGTTTGAGAAGTCGCTCTCTTCTTATCACTCGGATGGTTTTCAGCTCTTCACCTCCTGAAAAACAAGTACAACAGACTTTAAGCTCTTTATCTGAGCTGAAAAAAATAATTACAACAGTTTAAGAGTTTAAAGATAAAATAAAGTGCTAGTTCAGCCATTTGAAGTAAGTTACCATGTAAAAGTTATGAATAACTATTATCTTACCTGTTGTGGACAGCTTTTTGAATAACTTCAGTCAGGAGAAAAACTGTACTGTATTTTATAGAAACACTCTTTATCTCCTTTGTTACACCATCAAATTTCTATTACATGGTTAGTTACATGGAATTCTATCGCAAGTGCAGGTAGCAGCAGCTAGCTGTAGCACTTCTGGCAGAAAATTTGTAATATACCACACTGACTGTAGAAGGCTATAATCAGGCAAGAAAAAGAAGAACTTCACTGCTCTTGGCTAGTTTTGCTTTATATTTGACAATAAAGTTTTTGTATCTGTATCTCATGTGTTGTGGTGCAGAGTGGGGTGAATCCCTGTGCAAGTCTAATATTGCAGTTGCTGTTGAATTATGAACATAGACATTACTTTAAGACGTTTGTGACAAAAAATATATTTAAAAAGTCAAATTTTCAACATTTTATTATGGTTGATGTGAATGCACACATATTTGTGCCTTCATTTCACCATCAGGTCCAAATTAAACCATAGTTTTCAACAAAGATATTGTGAAATTCCTGCCTGACCCCAAGATGAACTAGAAATGCTACAGCTAGTTGCTGCTGCTGGCAAATACCCACAGAATTACATGTAAATATCCATTTATTGTAAAATGTACAACCATTTCTATCAAAGCCCATGTACCGTTGTAATATTTTTAAGACTGGAGATGTTTAAAGAGTTGTGTTTGGACTAGCCTTTAATTATTAGAGTATTAAATAAGTAAAGTGTTATGTGTTGTCATCATTGTTCTCATACAATTACTTCTCTGCATTGAACCCATCACTTGTGAGGCACACTCAGGAGGAGCAGTGGGCAGATATGACCAGGGAGCAGTTAAGAATTGGATGTTTTGCTCAGGGACGCCGCAGCATGTAGGAATGACTGGGAGTTGAACCTGCAACTTTCTGGTCCCGAGTTGGCCGCCCTGCCTCTACCCCATCTCGGCCCCCAAATCATTATTATCTAATTATTTTCCACAGATAAATCCAAATGGTGGGATTATCCCATAGGTGACTGGCATGTCATGTGTTGTTGTTGTTGTTGTTGTTGTTGTTGTTGTTGTTGTTGTTGTTGTTGTTGTTGTTGTTGTTGTTGTTGTTGTTGTTGTTGTTGTTCCAGACTGCACCAATCCAAGAAACACTGGTTCTACATACAAAGTACTTATCCAAAGTACTATTACCACCTTTACCATGAGATTCACTGAACCACAGTCGACCCTTCTGTCAAATTGTGGCCCGTTAAATTGTTTTTTAAATGGTCGTAACATTTAATCTTTATTATAAACAGTGGTGCTTGAAAGTCTGTGAACTCTTTATAATTTTCCATATTTCTGCATGAATTTGACCTAAAACTTCATCAGATTTTCGCACAAGTCCTAAAAGTAGATAAAGAGAACCCAGTTAAACAAACGAGACAACAATATTATTCTTGGTATTTTGTTTATTGAGGAACATGATCCAGTTACATTTTTATGAGTGGTAAAAGTATGTGAACTTCTACTTTCAGTATCCAGTGTGACACCACCACCTCCACCACCACCTCCACCTCCCTCCGTGCAGCAATAACTTCAACTAATCGTTTCCGGTAACTGTTGATCAGTCCTTCACACCTTGCAGGAGTTTTATCTCATTCCTCTGTACAGAACAGCTTCACCTCTGGATGTTGGTGGTTTCCTCACATTAACTGCTGCTTCAGGTCCTTCCACAACATCTGGATTAGATTAAGGTCAGGACTTTGACTTGGCCATTCCAAAAACATGAACTTTATTCTTCTTGAACATTATTTGGTAGAACCTCTTGTGCGCTGAGGGTCATTGTTGCTGCATGATCCACCTTCTCTTCAGATCCAGTTCATGGTCAGATGTTCTGACATTTTCCTTCAGAGTTCTCTGATATAATTCAGTATTAATTTTTCCATCAATGATGGTAAGCTGTCCTGGTCCAGATCCAGCAGAACAGGCCCAAACCATGATACTACCACCACCATGTTTTACACATGGGATCAGGTTCTTCTGCAGGAATGCAGTGATTTCCTTTCTCCAAACATAAAACTTTTCATTTAAACCAGAAAGTTCTTGGTCTCATCGTCCACAGAACATTCTTCCAACAGTCTTCAGGTTTGTCCATGTGATCTTCAGCAAACTGCAGATGAGCAGCCATGTTCTTTTTGGAGAGCAGTGGCTTCTCCTTCAACCCTGACATGACTTCATTGTTGTTCAGTGTCTCCTGATGGTGGACTCATGAACATCAACATCTGTCAATGTGAGAGAGGTCTTCAGCTGTTAGAAGTTACCCTGGGCTCCTGTGACCTCGCAGACTATTCCACACCTTGAAGGGATGTTTGCTGGTCCACCACTCCTGGGGAGGGGAACAATGGTCTTGATGTTCCTCCATTTTCCACAAGCTGAGTGACTGTGGATTGGTGGAGTCCAGTGGTGTAGTCTACATGATACTCAGGTATATGGAGTATACCCACTAGAAAAGCTTAAGAATTTCAGTATACCCACTTAAAAGTACATGTACCCAATAATACATGACATCATTAGGCACGTGTCACTGATAACATTAAACGTCAGTTAAACGCTTCCGTAACAATCTATCGGTATGCAGCGCTTTGCTTTGATACTGTATTATAAATCTAGAACATACAAAGCCAACATTTGTACAAAGTTTGTTCATTCATTCAAATATAAGCATAAGAGAAATCTGGAAATGTTCAATATGCTTAAAAATCTAAATAAATTGACAATTACATTGTTACAGTGTACCATACTTTGGTTTCTAAGCACAGTATACCCACTACAAAAATGTAGACTACACCACTGGTGGAGTCCAAACTCTTTACAGATGTTTTGTAACATCTTCCAGTCTGATGAGCATCAACAACTGTTGTCTGAGCTCCTCAGAAATCTCCTTTGTTCCTCCATGATCCACTTCCACAAACATGTTGTGAAGAGCAGACTTTGATAGATCCTGTTCTTTAAATCAAACCTGATCATCAAATCCACTTACTGAAAACACCTGACTCTAACTTCACCTTCAAATTAACTGTTAATCCTAGAGGTTCACATACTTTTACAACAAATATGTACAAAGTAATATTGGATCATTTTCCTCAATAAATAAATGACCAAGTTTAATATTTAGTCTCATTTGTTTAACTGGATTCTCTTGATCTACTTTTAGGACTTGTGTGAAAATCTGATGATATTTTAGATCATACTGATGTAAAAATACCGTACTTTTCTGACTATAGGTCGCACCTGAGTATAGGTCGCATTGTCCAATTATTACCAATAAAATAGAAAAATCCATAACTAGGTCGCACCGGAATATAAGTTGCACCTACGTCACCGCCGACGTAACGCGTCATCCACCGCTGACGTGACGCGTCACCGCTGAGACAACCCGGAAATATGGACCGAGTGTTTAGCTCTGTTGCAAATGTCTGCCACAGGAGCGCAAAGCAAGGCTTTTAAGAAGATTAACACTTAAAAACAATTATTTGTTTGATAAAAATTATAGCTGGCATTATAGCACAAGAGTTAAGCTAATTTATACTCAACGTGTCGCGCAGCGCGCGAGGGTGCGTGCGCCAAAAGTGACGCAATATCACCGTTCCCGCCCCTGCGCGTAGACCCCGCACGTCGGTTTGGCGCGTGTCGCGCACCTCCGAATTTTTGAAACTCTGCAAGCCTAGTGCGCGCGCAGTGGGCGCTATGATTGACAGGTCGGGTGGGGACCACCCGACAGCCTTCACGCTCTTCACGCCAGACAGAGCATGCAGCTGTCTGTGCCGCTGTGGTCGTGGAGACGGCGTCGCGACGCATGGATGAATGTTTTGTGACACAAATGTATTCTTGATCCCTGATCTGGACTTTTTTTTTTTTTGCCAAAAATCACGTGATCGCTTCCTCCTCCACCCTGACTCCATGCATTAAAACCGCAAGACACAATAACTGTTCTATTATGATTTACTCCTCTAAAGGCAACAACAGTTCAGCACGCGAGCGGAAAGCCATTTGTTTTTGTTGTGTGATTTCAAACAGTTCTTCTTCTACGGTAGATTTCTTATTCTACACCTTTCTTGCAACATATGCACAGGTTTTAGAGGGTACTGCCACCTGCTGGTCCGTAAAAGAACAGCACTTTGCCATGCGCCGCCGTGCGTCAACCATAAACCCAGCGGCGACACTGTAAACGCATGAAGCCGCACGGCTCAGTGCGTGCGTAGCGCGCGCGCTCCAGCCTGCGGACCAAAGCGCGAGTATAACTCGGCCTTGAGTGGTTTATTAGCCGAGTGGTTTATTAGCTATTTGCTAAAATATACGAAGCTAACTCGACACGGTTGCTTCTTTTAATAAATGAATAAAAAAACAAATTTTATCTCAAATGTCTTATACAGGGCTTCTTCTTCTTCTTCTTTCGGCTTTTCCCTTTTCAGGGGTCGCCACAGCGAGTCATCCTCCTCCACCTCACTCTGTCCTCTGCATCCTCTGTCCTCACTCCAACTACCTCCATGTCCTCTCTAACTGCATCCATATATCTCCTCTTTGGTCTCCCTCTTTGTCTTTTTCCTGGCAGCTGCATTTCTAACATCCTTCTACCAATATACCCACTGTCCCTCCTCTGGACATGTCCAAACCATCTCAGTCTGGCCTCCCTAACTTTATCTCCCAGTTGTTTAACATGTGCTGTACCTCTGATGATCTCATTCCTGATCTTATCCATCCTTGTCACTCCTAAGGAGAACCTCAGCATCTTCATTTCTGCCACTTCCAGTTCTTTCTCCTGTCTTTTTGTCAATGCCACTGTCTCCAGACCATACAACATAGCTGGTCTCACCACTGTCTTGTAAACTTTTCCTTTGACCTTTGCTGACACCTTTTTGTCACAAATCACTCCTGAAACTTTTCTCCATCCGCTCCATCCTGCCTGGACTCTCTTCTTCACCTCTTTACCACATTCCCCATTTTCCTGGACAGTGGACCCCAAGTACTTGAAGTCCTGCACCTTTGTGACCTCTGCTCCTTGTAGCCTCACTGTTCCACTGGCCTCCCTCTCATTCACACACATGTACTCTGTCTTACTACGACTGACTTTCATTCCTCTTCTTTCAAGAGCATACCTCCACCTCTCCAAGTTCTCTTCCACTTGTTCCCTGTTCTCACCACAGATCACAATGTCATCTGCAAACATCATAGTCCATGGGGATTCCTGCCTGACCTCATCTGTTAGTCGGTCCATCACCAGAGCAAACAAGAAGGGGCTCAGAGCCGATCCTTGATGCAATCCCACCTCCACCTTGAAGCTATCTGTCACTCCTACAGCACATCTCACCACTGTCCTGCTGTCTCATACATGTCCTGTACCAGTCTAACATACTTTTCTGCCACTCCAGATTTCCTCATGCAATACCACACCTCTCTCTTGGCACCCTGTCATATGCTTTTTCTAAATCCACAAACACACAATGGAGTTCTTTCTGACCCTCTCTGTACTTCTCTATCAACATCCTCAAAGCAAAGATGGCATCTGTGGTGCTCTTTCTTGGCATGAAACCATACTGCTGCTCACAGATAGTTACATCTTGTCTAAGTCTTGCTTCCACAACTCTCTCCCAGATCTTCATTGTGTGGCTCATCAACTTAATTCCCCTGTAGTTGCTACAACTCTGTACATCACCCTTGTTCTTAAAAATGGGAACCAGCACACTTCTTCTCCATTCTTCAGGCATTTTCTCACCCTCAAATATTCCATTAAATATTTGAGTCAAAANTCAAAGGTCAGGCAGGGCTGGCTCGGAGTGTGGGTGTGATGGATGTACATGAAGGACAGAGGCAGGGTCAGGTTGGTGGGTGTCCCTCTGTATGGCTCTGCCCCCCACATGCAGCGAGGAATGAAGGGCGGACAATCTGGAACACGTTCAGAACGCAAGCATCACACAATGCGTCAATGACGACCTCTCAGCTCCCTTTTTTTTTTAAATTTGATCTCATGCTCACCCATGTACACGTGGACAAATTCTTTCATCGCCTTCTTCACCACAGCCGTCAGCTGCTTCTTCTTTGCCGCCATCTTTGCGTGTCCTTCCTGTGTCTGCTGCAGGTTCACTGACTTCACCACATGTCTGGCCAACAACGACGGGTTGACAGTGGTTTTGAAGTTCTCCCTGCGACGTCGGCTGATGAGACGCGGCGCTCCATCCATTCCCTTGCTGCCCAGCTGCTGGCTGTAGTACTCTGTCAGGAGGCTGCTGAGCTTGAGAGGACCTCTGGATTTGGTAGAAACCTCCCTCCCCAGTACCACGCCATCCATGCCGCCGTTGACCTGAGCTGTGGTTAGTAGGGACGGTTTGTCTGAGAGGGTGAAGACTTGAGGAAAGGTTAGGTTGTCCCAGCAGCCATCTGGTCCGAAACGGTGTGTTTCAGGAGAGCTGTGTGTGAGAGCCAGGCCCAGATCTTTGGCCAGAGCCAGCTGGTAGAGGCCCGCAGCACGAGTCTTGGAGAAGCCGGCCTCGAGACCCAGGAGGAGCGGTCCAAGAGCAACAGTGGTCCCATCGAGAGTCAGAACCACTCCTTCTTCTCTGGAGTCCTCCAGCACTCTGTGGTGAACAACTTTGCGAATGTAAGTTGAGAGGTCACGGTCCAGTTTGGAGCCACTGACGTCAGCGTTTCCAAGGTAGTTCTGAACGAACGCGTCGTTAAGACCAGCCGCCCTGCGCAGCTTCTTCAACACAGCCACCGGCTCACAGCCAGGGTCCCAGTCTTCCACCTGCTTCACAGCCTCGATGAAGTCCTTCATGTGGCAGGAAAAGGATGCTGGAGAAAAACAAAAGGGTGTTTGTAAGATGATGGCTCGAAAAGGAAGAAGCGAGCGAAAATGATCTTTGCGTTCATTCAACCTTTATTTATACAGGTCACGATGGATGGATAGAAGAGCTACAGTCATGTTGTAACGCTAGCAGGTTACTGTTTGGAGACTAACTCGTTTAAAAACATTTACCAAATGTTTTATGAAAGAATTCAAATGAATTTTATTTTGAAGTCTCACTGGACTGTAAGTAATTAAGAACCATGAAACCATCTTATCAGCAGCAAACGGGTTGGTCCACTAAAGGAATGTACTGCTTGGTGGGGAAAACAGTTGACTCCTCAGACTGATGAAGCCCTCCAGATAGAGGACCAAACATCTTTCCATAAATAAATAAACTGTCCACATGACCTGACTGACCATTACTGGATTTAGTACCTGGATGATTGAGCATGAACTTTGACAATCAAGTGCAGTTACATAGTAATCATTCTCAGAGTAAAACAGGTTTTATCTTGTCCTTGGAGCAAAATGAAACCTGGAAAGTCCATGATGATAATAATGGACATGAATAAAAAAAAATTGGTCATAAAATAAAAGTTATCATATCATAAACACGGTGAGTCATACAGAAGTAAGGACCTTTTACCACTGTCATCAGCAGCATGTATAGTTCCTTAATTTAAAATAACGATTGTTATTGTCAGAACAGAAATAATATGTATAACCCTGTTGTATAAAATTTCAGTAAAAGACTGAAAAGGCTCTGTACGTAAGGGAAAAGTAAAGAACAACACCAAAAACTGAATCTGTAGTGGAAATCATTGCAGAGGTTAAAAACTTCACCATACACACAAACACACACACACACACACACACACACACATAACTTACCTATGTCCACATTGGGGACGCATGTTTTAACTCCCTACTTTAGGGGACACCCCTTTCTGAATGGTTTAGGGACAAACTGCTAAGTGATTTTTTTTACTCTAAATTTACTGAAAACAAAGGTCACCTGAAAATTTTGTTTAAATCATTTTTTGATAAAATTGTTTTTTACCCTCACATTGGGGACCGGATAATTTTTTCATCCACTTTGGGGACTTGAGTTTTACACAGATACACAAACTGATTAAAGTCACCTTTGGGGACCTTATATCCATTTGGGGACTTCAGATTTACATAGATACACAAACTGATTCAAGTCACCTTTGGGTACCTTATATCCATTTGGGGACTTTAGATTTACACAAATACACAAACTGCTTAACGTCACCTTTGGGAACCTTGTATCCCTTTGGGGGCTTTAGATTTACACAGATACACAAACTGATTAAAGTCACCTTTGGGTACCTTATATCCCTTTGGGGACTTTAGATTTACACAGATACATAAACTGATTAAAGACACCTATGGATACCTTATATCCCTTTGGAGACTTCAATTCAATTCTGTTTATTTAAAAAGTCCAAATCACAACAAAGTTGTCTCAGGACACTTTACAAGAACATTCATATATGTAGAAAAGCAGCTTAGTAAAGGTCTATTTCTAAGAAAGTTTTACATAGGTTTACACAGATACACAAACTGAGTAAAGTCACCTTTGGGTACCTTAAATCCCTTTGGGGACTAGTCATTGTTTCATATACATCCATTTCAAAACATATGTAATATGAACAAAACAGTGTACTGCAAATATGCAACCTTGTATTAGTTTATATTGATCTGGCTGGTTGTTCTTGACTTTTGAATTGGGGAAACCTTGTTCAAAACAACCCAAAAATAAATGCTGCACAATATACTGTATGAGCAGCAATGCAAATGTGAAGACATACAGAAAGTACTCTAGATCATCAATATTAGAATTTCCTTTTATCTTTTCTAGCTCTATTGTTTAGCTTTGTGCCAAAAGTAGTTTTTTTTTACCTTAATTTGGTTCAGCGGTCTGTTATCCAGCCTGAAGTTAGATAATCTGCACAAACTTAAAGACCATTGTTTAAACCAATTCTGAGCCACTTCTGTTGATGTGTGATAAACTCTGTTTTAGTTCACAGTTGGACCTCTGACATTGATGTTTTCCATTTTACTTCTGCTTAAGTACAGCACTTGCATAATATTTTTTTATTGAATATATGTTAACAAGATGTTTCCCCCTCCCAAAAAAATCCCCCCAAAATATTTCTCTATATCCCATCCATCCCATCCATCCATTTTCGTCCGCTTATCCGGGGTCGGGTCGCGGGGGTAGCAGCCTAAGTAGGGAGGCCCAGACTTCCCTCTCCCCAGCCACTTGGAGCAGCTCCTCTGGGGGAATCCCAATGCGTTCCCAGGCCAGCCGAGAAACATAGTCCCTCCAGCGTGTCCTGGGTCTTCCTCTGGGTCTCCTCCCGGTGGGACATGCCCGGAACACCTCACCAGGGAGGCGTCCAGGAGGCATCCTAACCAGATGCCCGAGCCACCTCAACTTCAATTTCTCTATATCACCCTCTTGAAATAGATTTTTCTTCAATAAATGAAAATCATAAATAAATGTATTTTCCTCTGATATAAATTCTTCCTAACTTTTAGTAGTTTTTTTTTTAACTAGAGACCAGCCTATTGGATTTTATGGACCAGCTTCTGGCTAAAGATGATTGGTTAAACATGTCAAAAATATTTTCCCAAAAGATTTAACAAATTTATAGTCTTATTTCAGATTTGTTTAGTATTAAATCATGTGAAATTTGAGACAATGTCAGCCCAAGAAATACACACAGAAGAAAAATAATTCCAACAAAAAATGATTAACTTTTTTACTAACAATTTCAGAACTCTATTGAAACACTCTGCAATTCAAATAAACATTGGAAAAGAGCATGAATCATCAGGACAGGCTTTGGGCAACAAAAATACACCTTCAATGGGCTAGTGTGTTTTGTGTTCAACATATTAATTTCAAGTATTACATCAAAACAAAAACTTAAATCATTATTTGGTACACAATTCAATCTACACATTCAATGTTTGATGCATTTTTTTAAACCTCAGTCTAATGTCAGTCCTTAAGCGTATGGGATTCTGCAATGATACAAGTGTCTTCACTAACAAATTAAAAAGATAACTGTTGAGGTAATTTTCAATAAAATTGTTATGAATAGTTAGCACCTTATCAACTGTTACATCTGTCATAGAGCACCAAGTATGAAGAACATATATGTCTTTGTCCAGGCTATACTAATGGTTAACAAACAAGTTTTTTATTCTATAAGATGTAACCAGAGTAAATTTCTCCATTCCAAGATCTCCATTCCTATCAGAATAATTTTGTTATATTACAATAGTATTTTCCCCCTTTACATTTTATTATTATTATCTCAAGAAGTAATTTCTTAAAGATTTTTTTATTGTTAATTATTTCATTAATTTCAAACATTTATTTTTGGAAAAAAGTCCTCTTTTCTTTGATTCTCTTGAGTAAAAAGAAAACCAGCAGGAACAAACATCATTCAATGTGTTTGTTCTAGCATGGTTTCTTTGTCACCTGACTGGTAGCAGTATGCAACCATCAGTATCTCATCAAATCAGCTGGTGCTCATCAGGCAAGGTGGGAGAGGCTTTACAGTTGCTGCTGCAGGAGAGGCTTCAAGTTGTTTGTAAACCTCTCTCTAATGCTGTTTGCCACATGTGATGACATGCCTCTCAACTCTTACATGTGTATTTGTGGGACAGAAACCTTCTGCTGATTATGTGTTTTAACCGTGGGAACTGGTGAGTGTTTTGTTTGTTGTCTGGAGCTGGCAGAGTTAGTGCTGGTCTCCATGTAATTGTTTGGGCTCTGTGTTAGTTCAGTGCTAATGCTAACAAACTTTTTTGAATATTCTTTGACATCATCTTGAAGTAATTAACTGAAGGTACATTAAATGGTGGAATGCTATTTTGTACTAATGTGAAATATTGAGAATCTAATGTTATTTGATTTTTGAAAAGTACTCAACTGAGTTTAATTATATTTATAATCTAAACTTAATTACTATAGTAAAGATGGAAAAGCATGTACAAGTATTGATTATATTTATGAAATGATTTTGATGTTGATAAAAACCCAGGGTTATTTATTAAGAGGTCTGCTTTATACAGGCCAGGTTCCTGATTCTGAAGGCTCCTGATTCCGAAGGTTCCTGATTCTGATGATCCTGATTCCGGATCGTGTCTGTTGTCGAGCTGACCAGACTGGCGAGCTACCCTATAATGAACCAGGAGAACTGTTGAATTCCCTCAACTCCTTCCAGTCTGGTAGGAGATGTTTAAGCCTACAACCACATCCACATTTTCCTCTGGACTGAACTGAATTGGATCCTTTCCAACAATCCATCTTACTCCCATCAAGGAGTTGAACTGTGAACATTTTTTCCCATGGCTATAAGAAAAGAAAAACAATTGTGGAGAATTCATGGTTTCAAGTACTTGTTTGTATGTATAGATTTTGTAAATATTGTATAATATAATTCACTTTCTTGGCACTATAAGGTTGTCTGTGTGTTTTTACAAGGTACCACTTCCCTCTAGCAGTCAAACCCAGACTCTTCTGATTTAACTATCTCATTAACCAACTCAAATACCCATATATGTTATGTATACATGCTACAAAAACAACTTTCTCAAAAACAACACACTGGTGTCAAAGAATGCTACTTACCTAATATTAACCCTTTATATTTTTGGAGGGTCAGTCGGATAGTCGAACCTCGGATTCAGGAGGAGCAGTGTGGTTTTCGTCCTGGTCGTGGAACACTAGACCAGCTCTACACCCTCAGCAGGGTCCTGGAGGGTGCGTGGGAGTTTGCCCAACCAGTTTAAATGTGCTTTGTGGACTTGGAGAAGGCATTCGACCGCGTCCCTCGGGGGGTTCTGTGGGGGGTACTCCGGGAGTATGGGGTACCAGGCCCTTTGATATGGGCTGTTAGGTCCCTGTACGACCGGTGTCAGAGCATGGTCCGCATCGCTAGCAGTAAGTCAGGCTCATTTCCGGTGAGAGTTGGACTCCGCCAAGGTTGCCCTTTGTCACCGATTATGTTCATAACTTTTATGGACAGAATTTCTAGGCGTAGCCAAGGTGTTGAGAGGATCCGTTTTGGTGGCCTTAGAATCGCTTCTCTGTTTTTTGCAGATGATGTTCCACACATGTTTTGCAGATGATGATCCTATTGGCTTCATCAGATCGTGATCTACAGCAGTGTTTTTCAACCTTTTTTGAGCCAAGGCACAGTGTTTTCATTGAAAAAATCCCGAGGCACACCACAAACCAAAATTGTAAACAAAGATACACTGTATCCGCCTATATTAAATATATAGTCATTCTTATCAAAGTGTCTTGAATAGGAATGAAATGAACACTAAATGTATTTTTTATCATGTTTTATATTTCTTATTTCAAATTGCACTTAACATGAAATTGAAGGCATGTTAACATGCCTTCAAATACACCTGAACAGTGCCACAACAATGTGTTCTTAAAATTAAAGAGGATGAAATTGCACTTAACATGCCTTCAAATACACCTGAACAGTGCTACCATTCTCTTTACATTTTACTCACTTGAAACCTGTGCCTGTTTGGATGAACACAAAGCTCACGTTCACGGTTTCTGCCTTCTTCTGATTTCCACTTGGGCCTTCATCTGGGTCAGAATTTTGTCCAGGGACCAGACCGGATTTAGTATTTTTTCTTTTGAAAAAGTTTTCCATCGCTGTTTGTTTGAGAAGATCCTCGCTGTTGGTTTGTTTTGCTCACTGCTCACGTCACGTTCATGCACCGCTACTTCTCTTGTTTTAATGTGTGACGCTATGCTCCATACTGCCACCTATCGCTCGGTAAGGAAATTACACCAGTTAATAAAAATTTCATAATTTACTAATTTTACACGGCACACCAGACGATCTCTCGCGGCACACTGGTGTTCCGCGGCACACTGGTTGAAAAACACTGATCTACAGCTTTCGCTGGAGCGGTTTGCAGCTGAATGTGATACGGCCGGGTTGAGGATCAGTTCCTCCAAATCCGAGGCCATGGTCTTGAGCCGGAAAAGGGTAGCATGCCTTCTCCGGGTCAGGGAGGAGGCCTTGCCCCAAGTGGAGGAGTTTAAGTATCTCGGGGTCTTGTTCACGAATGAGGGAAAACTGGAGCGTGAGATCGATAGGCGGATAGGTGCAACGTCCGCAGTGAAGCGGGTGATGTACCGGTCTGTCGTGGTGAAGAGAGAGCTGAGTCAAAAGGCGAAGCTCTCAATTTACCGATCGATCTACGTTCCCACCCTCATCTATGGTCATGAGCTCTGGGTTATGACCGAAAGAACGAGATCTCGGATACAAGCGGCTGAAATGAGTTTTCTCCGCAGGGCGTCTGGACTCTCCCTTAGAGATAGGGTAAGAAGCTCAGTCATCTGGGAGGGACTCTGAGTAGAGCCGCTGCTTCTCCACATCAAGAGGAGCCAGTTGAGGTGGCTCGGGCATCTGGTTAGGATGCCTCCTGGACGCCTCCCTGGTGAAGTGTTCCGGGCATGTCCCACCGGGAGGAGACCCAGAGGAAGACCCAGGACACGCTGGAGGGACTATGTTTCTCGGCTGGCCTAGGAACGCCTTGGGATTCCCCCAGAGGAGCTACTCCAAGTGGTTGGGGAGAGGGAAGTCTGGGCCTCCCTACTTAGGCTGCTACCCCCGCGACCCGACCCCGGATAAGCGGAAGAAAATGGATGGATGGATGGATTTTTGGATGACACCATTTTGTTAATAAAGTTTGTCATTTTATTCTCAGCTGGTGTCCATGTTACTATGCAAATGTTTATGTGTAGAGCATAGATAGACCATGCATTTACTACTGGTTGCTGAATATATTATTCTGCCAGAAGATAAGTACATTTAGTTAGTCCTAAAGTTTACTCAGTCAGATCGATAAGTTTGCTGCCTCATCATTGTAGGCAAATAGTTTGTGCTCAGCACACAAACTGAAAACAGATAAACTAAAGGTTCACACATAGCTCTGCGTACATCTGTACGCGTGTCCGTAGGCATGTACTGTACGTAGCCAGTTCATCCCCATACCTCAGCATACGTTCTCACGTTCATTCTCGCATTTTCGCACCAAATTCTTGACATCATTTGAGCAGCTGCAGCGCAGAGCGTTTACCTACGGGAAAAATTGAGGTTGCTGATTGTCATTTGTAGACATGCCTACTGATTTGATTGACAGATCGGGGGAGGCGCGAGCTGGCAGCTGCAGCCACAGCGGTGTTCTGTGTTTATATGTTATTTAAAAGTCCTAAAAAAATGGAGCGCTGGTCGTGCAGCCCACACATCAGACCAGCACACCAGAAAATCTGCAGAACCTCCCGCAGCCACGATGGACCCGAGTTTAATTCGCTCGTGACAAATTTGTTCATTTCTCATCATTTCAGTCATGGAGTCGACGGAAGAGAAATCAATCACTGACTTTTGGCAAAAAAAATTCGAGGAACTGAAGAAGTGGTTACCAGCCATTAAAAATCACATATACTGGACTGCAGCAACATCCCAAACCGGACCAGAGAGGGTGGCGAAATGGAACTCAATTCTAAACCATGTCCGGGATGTCCACGTCCATGAGGACCCTGCCTTCCCCACCTGTCTTCATCCAGTTCGAAAAAGCAAAGACAAGAAAAAATGGCTCACAGCAGGTATCTTTATCAAAAAAACTGAAAATGTAAAATTTTGAATTAAATTTTATCACAGTACTGCTATTATTTATTTCAGCAACTCCTACATTTTACCAGCTGGAGAAACTGATCAGTACAAAAAGGGTCCTAAATGATGTTTCCAAACTCAGCCCACACCACCAGACATCTGCATTGGAATCTTTTCACAGCGTGATCTTGAGATTTGCTCCTAAAAATGTGGTCTACCCTTTCCTTGGAATGCTTTGCAGGTAAATATTTTTATTTTTTAATATTTTACTCTGAATAAATTTTGTCACATTTTTGTTAATTTTGTTCTTATACAGACTCTACCTGGCAGCGCTTCATTTCAATGAAAATGCAGCGTGAAGATCCATGTATGCTTGGTGGAAATCGGACCGACGGTTCAAAAAATGTCAACCCTAGATTTTTAGGGTTTTTCTAGCTTTTGGGGGGCCGCTACGGGGGACCCAAGGGCCCGAGGCGCACGGGACCAAGTCCCCCGCGTTCGTCTTGAGCCCGAGATCAACATACTCAAAAATCAACCTCCTAGCACTTTTCTAAAAAAAATGAATTGGGATAGTCATCAGAACATTGCAAAACACTCTGTTGGAATTCGAACCTTACCCCATTTGTGACCACAGGCTGGAAACATGAAAAAACAGTTATGAAAAAAAAGACAAGATGGATGTGTTCCACCCTCCCCCCAATGTTGACACCTCAAATCTGGGGTCCCTAACCGCTTTCGGCCCCGAGTTAGGAACTTAAACACTTTTGGCCCCCAAAAACTGCCTTTTCTGAACATATTTTGTAAATTTGGACCCCTTCCCGTGCACGTACGTGCACAAAACTTTCACACTCTTTTAGGGCTTACTCCATATACATGTGATTCAAATCTGGATTATCCAGGACTTCGGGGTCCTGAGTTATGAATTTTCTTCTTTAACCCTATTTTTCACAAAAAATACACCTGACCGGCATTTGCGGGGTTGTTTGGGGGTCTTACGGTGCACGTAGGAAGGCCAAATTTTCAGGGTAGATGCGGCCTATCCTGATCTACATCTCCAGCAAATTTGGTGCAGTTCCTTGCTTCCTTCAGGGAGATACAGGCTGCAGAAGGTGTAAAAAAACGGGTGGGAATTGTCCACAGGCCTCCGTTTGTTCAAAAGTTAATTAAGGTACCTTAACTTTGACCTAGCACCACCAAATTCACAGGATCTCTTAAGCACAAGCCTTTCTACCAGATTCTATAGTTATGTGGCTCTGGTCTATTCCTGTGGCCCGTGGC
>JBBPBX010067940.1:0-11444 GCA_038048925.1 Garcialebias charrua | reverse complement strand
TATATATATATATATATATATACATACATGTATATATAGTGTACTGTATATATATAGGTTGACATTAAGAAGGTTGCACATTGATCTAAGGTAAAGAGTAATGATTGATAACTGGACATAGCAGAAGAACTCAAAACTGTGAGGATTGTGCTTTTGTTTATTTGTTTGTTATTTGGATCCCCATTAGCCATTGGTGTACATGGCTACTCTTCCTAGGGTCCACATCATAAAAAAATAAAATACAAAGACAAGCACATACAGTACATATAATATAACATTAGTAGCATAGCGTAATAT
Source organism: Garcialebias charrua (assembly GCA_038048925.1). Lineage (NCBI taxonomy): Eukaryota > Metazoa > Chordata > Actinopteri > Cyprinodontiformes > Rivulidae > Garcialebias > Garcialebias charrua. The sequence continues at coordinate 11,147 of JBBPBX010067940.1, read as the reverse complement.
GATAATTAATTCATAAACATTTAATTATAACATTTTATATAATAAAATAATTTAGCAGGGCTCTTTTAAAAGCTCTAGCAGTTGTTACATTTAACAAAGAGAGTTTTAATTCCTCTAAAAATGTCAGTCTTTTGTCCAGCATTCCTGTTGCATGGAATAGTAAAACAACCTTTTAAAGCCTTGTATTAACAATGTGTCAAGTTTGGCTAAATAAAAGTTGATTATATAAAATATTTGGTACAATTTCTTTATTTCTTACACATTTCTTTCACCTCAGCGAGTATTTACTATAAGTAATATCAGCTCCTTCCATCTCATCTCTGTGAAAATAATTATTTTGGTAATTTTCATCAACACTTTCACATGACAAATTGTAGAAAACACACCGACCAACTCACAAGTGTTAAAACAATCTTTTCATCTTAAACATAAAATATTGCAGGCATGCAAGTAATATTTTATGTTAGCATTTTATCTAAACTGCACTTGATGTTTATGTAATACTTAATTCTCTCTTAGATACTGAGACATAAATCCTGAAGAATATGTCTAAAAACCTCTTTGTACTTTGTACTCTAATGAATTTGTATAGAAAACAAGTCATGTAAACTACAAGTTTAATAAGCACGTGTTTCTTGTTTGTTTTTGCAAAATGTTTTTTTTTTTTTTGGTTTTCAGAGTTATAGCAGCCGTGACAAAACCAGCAGGAAACATTTGACTTTCAGCTCATGCTTTACAACAGTGCTACTTGTATCGAAGTCCATCAAACTCCTGCTTGATAAAAAAAATGACACTGAGAAAGAGTTTGCTGGTTTTTCCAAAGAAATGTCATCTTTTGCAATCCAGACCAATCCAGACCAAGCATTCAAATTTAGGAGTAAGAGCTAATAAAAAAACAGTGAGCATAGATGATGAAACACTGATGATGTAACCTCACTGCTTCCATTTATCAAAAATAATTTACCATAGTCAGCACTGTCCACAGCGTGGGTGGTGAGAAGGAAAATAAATTACAGTAAATATACATTTAAGGTGACTGAGTTTTCACATATTTATTAAGTTTTTTAAAGTGTAGTATTGGGTCGTTTACCACTGAATGTTCTTGACAAAGAATAATATAAATTGCTTTTGAAAGTCTTTGTTTCTAGTGGTTCTCAAAGCTGGTGTTGTGGATTAACAATAGACCTAAGAACGTTTCCAAAAATCTATGTTGGAGATGCTCTGTCAGCTCCCTGCAGCCGCATCAGAGCACCGATCAGCCGCACCTGAACATCATCGACTCGATGAGCAACAGGAGCATAGAAGACTGCAGAGGACATCCAGTCAGCGCTGGAGCGTTACCTGTGGTAGTTGTGTTTCCTTTACTTGTGATCAAACCAGGGGCTCATTTTGAGCTGGATCCTGCCAGAACAAAATCTGGGAACGCTCTTATTTTGTGTTCCGGAAACTGTTTGGATCTGGCAACTCAAATCTCGGCCCTAAAAGTCCAAATTTTTATTTAAAAACAATTCTAAAATATAATTAAACAGCACAACCAAATTGCAGATCAGTTTGACAGTTTAAGTGGGTTATTAATATGCATTTTAAATTCTTTATTACAAATAATAATAATAATGAATTTAATTTATAACGCACTTTTCATTAACAAAAATCTCAAAGGGCTTTTATTAGCTCTTAAGCCTCCAATAGACCTCAGCGTCCTCCCTTTACGCCACTCTACGCGCGCATTCTGTGCGCATGCGTTCGCTGTTATAGCTCTTTTTTTTTTTTTTTAAATGCTCGCGTTTTCGCTCCAAATCCTTGTTGTACTGTGAGCAGCTCCAGCTGTCCCCTCTGCAGCTGCGCGCAGAGGGGACAAACTGAGGTCGCTGATTGGTCACTTGCTGACACGCCTACTGAAATGATTGACAGCTCGTCAGAAAACTCGAGAACTCATCATGAGCAGCCCGCTGCGGTGTTCTGCTGCGGTGTTTCTACTTTATATGTTATAAAAAGTTCTAAGAAATAAAAATAATAACAGGGAGCGCTTTTCCTGCAGCCCACCGCCCACCAGGAAATATATAAAACCTCCTGCAGCCAGGTAGGACCTGAATTCATTCATTTCAGTCATCGAGTGAACGGAGGAAGAAGCGATTACTTGACTTTTGGCAAAAAAACAAAAGAAAAGGCCCGATCAGCGATAAAGAAGAGGAATTTAATTCATTTGTGTAACATACAAAACAGTCCGGCGCCGGGGAAGTTTATGGTCAGACACCGCTCAAGCGTACGCGGTCGTAAAAAAAGAGCTTTGCGCGTTTGTGCCCGAGGGGCTACGCGGGGGCTACGCTTTTGCCACAGCGTACGTACTTCGTACAGAGGCGTATAGCCAGTACGGGCAGGTATACTGGGGGCTTAACTCCTAATACATAGTTCCCAGACACGCCCCCAGTATTGCGCAATACCGGTTTTGCACCATATCTAAAGGCAGAAAGGCAAGATGAAAGGCAAGATGGCGAACAAGCAGACGCGAACAACCAGAGCAAAAACACGAGCTACCACAGCTTCACCAAGGAACAAGAGCAAAATGGTCGGAGTTAAATGAGTTTGAGAAAGAAATCATGGCAGACGAATCGGACAACTAGTCACAAGTTACTCTGATATCATTAATTATTTAATTACTACGAGGAGCGCACACCGGCTTCACAGCTTTAAATCCAAAAAAGATGTGTAAACTGTCTCAATCATATCTAACCAGCTAAAAAAAGGTTGAACTAAAATAACACACAGCCAGCACAAACAGTCCAAGCTGAACACGGACCAGAACCAGCACTTTTGAGTGTTACCGTGTTGGAGGTTAGCATAGAGTTAGCACTGGAGCGGAGGGTCCGTCGAGCTCAGACACGAACAACCAGAGCAAATTATACGGACAAAAACACGAGCTACCACAGCTTCACCAAGGAACAAGAGAAAATGGCAGTGGTCGGAGTTAAATGAGTTTGAGAAAGAAATCATGGCAGACGAATCGGACAACTAGTCACAAGTTACTCTGATATCATTAATTATTTAATTACTACGAGGAGCGCACACCGGCTTCACAGCTTTAAATCCAAAAAAGATGTGTAAACTGTCTCAATCATATCTAACCAGCTAAATAAAGGTTTAACTAAAATAACACACAGCCAGCACAAACAGTCCAAGCTGAACACGGACCAGAACCAGCACTTTGAGTCTTACCGTGTTGGAAGTTAGCATGTTGTTAGCACTGGAGCCGAGGGTCCGTCGAGCTCAGGTCAGACGGCGTGGAACCGTCGCGGTTGCGGGGTCACGTCCCATGGGACCGACGCGTCGCCCGCACGACTTGGCTCCCGTACTCCTTCTCCAACTGGGACGGTTTCCCCCGCCGGTCCTGGTGGACCGTGAGGCCATTGTCGCGTTAGCGAGATGCTAAGCTAACAGCATGCAAGACGGTGTCGCTAAATAATGAAAAAAAAAAAAACAGCTCTAACACACAGACAGTTGTACTCTAACATTGTTCTGACATAGTTTCACAAAATGATTTATGTAGAATATTTTGTTTACCGGCCAAAAGGACGACGTCTTCCAGAGCAGATCCAAGCCAGACTCAGAGCGAGGAGGAGCTGCTGTCCAGTTTCTCCGATGAGATAAATCCTTCACGTTACTTTTTTTTTGATTAACTGAAACCTGCGCGTTGCCCAAACGTCTACCCGACTGGAACACCCACTGACACAACACGAAGTAACCATTGCAATTAATTAGAAATTAACACAAAAAAAAAACGTGAAAAATGAACATCCATTAAACCGCGCTGTCCCCTGTTCTGACTTTCAAAATGAGGGTCCACCCGGAAGTAAGACGGATGTGACGTCACATGGGAACTATGTATACAGACCCCACCCCCCAACCTGTAACCCCACACTCCCCTGAATCCCCCCCCACCAGCCCACCCACTTTGTGTCCCGGCATTAATCAGTTTACAAATCAAGCCCTGGATCAAACTAAATATTAACCTACATTTTGTTTCTTCATGCTTTCATCATTATCTCCGTCCTGTTTCCTGGATCTCCCTCTGTGGACCTCGCGCTCTCTTGTGCCTCCTCAGCTGCCTCCATGCCTTCCTAACACTTGCCTGCTTCCTGCCTGGAATCATTATGGACATCTTCCTTCACTCTGGAACCAGTGGGTCACCCTTCCCCGTGACTGACTCGATCCCTAGCATGAGGAAGAGAAGCAGAAACATTGTCACCCCTGCAGATACATCATTAACCCTCCTCCTTACTCTTCAGGGTTCCAGCTCCTTCCTTTGTGCATCTGATGACACCCCTCACCTTGTGAATAAACACTGTAAACCTTATTTGAGTCTTGGAGTCTGTTCACTTCAGCCCTTGTATCTGGGTAAAGCCACAATCATTACAATTAAATTACATTTAAAAATGGCAGCTAACAACATAGTTTAGTCCATTTTGTTATGAGAGACCGCAAACAATTCCCAAGACTGAGGGGTAGTAAAATAAATTGTATAAAACAGTAAAATCACAAAACCTGAACTCTGTAAGAATAAACACAAGCAGTGGTGTCATTCCATGAAACTCAGCAACAGACATGATGGAAACAATCGAGTTGTCAAACTCCGTCAGAATAATGAAAATTACAGAGGCTGTTTCATTTATTAGTCCTTGTTTAATTAGCCTTTTTAGTTATATTTGTACATTTTAACCAGGATGTCAAGTTTGCAAATTTCACTCAATGTTTTCCTGAAATTTAAATCAAAGTAGGCATAAAACTTTATCACCATAGATCTGTACATCAACTCCTACTTTCATCAAGTTCCTCACACTGAGTCATTTTAATGGTTAAGTTAATCTGACAAGCTGACAAATTGTCTAAACCACCAAGTCAGCTAATGCCACATATCAAGGTCCCATAAAATATATTTTTGTCTTCATTTATTATTAACAGCCACAAGCAGCCAGGGCCATATAGGCCACTTTATAGGAGTTTAAAATTTAAATACTTCAAAAAGTCCTGGGTAATTTGGACAGTGACCTGACAGCAGAAAGGGGCTTGACTGCATACATAAAACTGTCACATGGGGAAATGCAGCAGGACTTTAGTCAGTGACTCAGGTGATGTGCGTTCAGGAGTCATTTATTATCATCCTACAGTTAGACACCGTTACCTGGAAAAATACAAAACAAGGAAGGAATTGCATGTAGGATTGGTGTTTATCCACTAAAGTCTTTAAGTCTCTGTGTGCATGCACGCTGTAATATTATATATTCAACTACGGTATGTTGCCAACTAATGTTGAAATTTTAATTTTAATTCAAACTCAGATCTTGAACTAGAAAATTATTATTTACTCTGCAACCACTTTTTTTATATTTATTTTAATCAACTGCTGTGAATTTGATCCTGATTGTTTCTTAAAAGGTCATTAAAGACTTCTACCTGGCCCTTTTAATTATCCCTGTGCACGTCAGGAGCGAGGGGTGTGCGTTTCATGTTTGTCAGGCACGTCGGCCTAAAGCCAATCCCATTTGACCCTGACCTTTTCAGAGACTAATAGAGTTATGGCACAGTGACTGCCAATTAAATAAACTCATAAACGGAAAACAAAACAGGCGCAGAGAAGACACGAGCATAACTGCAGTAAAACCCTGAAGGTAAACACATGTTCCCGCTGTAGGCAGTCTCGGTGAGATAGAAGGTGATGAGGAAAACGTAGGAGAAGTGAATTTTTGTGTGTGCGCATGAAACAAGAACTAAAAAGCAGTAGGAAGTCAAACCGGAGAGGCAGTATGTGCATGTGTTGTTAATTTCGCCACATTTTAATTAGCTCTTGTGTCGTGGAGTGGGCTAATGGGGAGCCCTGGAGATCTGAGCAGACTGACAGCCTGAAAGAGGCCACCAGATTGGCATGCCTAAATACTGCCTTGTCTCAGACCTGCAGCTGGCCACTCACATATTCCCACATCTGCTCTAAGAGCCCTGGGGTAGTGTTAAAATATAAAATAAAATAAAACAAAAATCACACATATACTTATGTTTACCATTTGTAAAGTTATCCAGTCAAAATTAACACCAATATTTTGGTTTATTTAGCCTTTTATGAGGAAAATATATAGTGTTGTTTTTTCAAAGTCATATTTTCACCATGCTATTCATACATTTATAAATGTCATAGTTCCGAACTATTCAATTTACAAGCTAAATATTTAGTTCACAAACTAAATACTTAACTTGCAAGTTAAATACTTAGTTAGTAAACTAAATATTTAGGTGTAAATAAAATGTTTATTTTCCATGCTAAAACTTAATTTCCATACTAAACATTTTATTTCTACGCTAAACATTTTATTCCTCAACTAAAATTTTAACCTGCTAACTAAGTATTTAGCTCTGACCTAAGTATTTATTTTCTAAGCTAAACATTTAATTCAAAATAAATACAAAGTATTTAATTTACTAACTAAACACAGTATTTAACTCTGACCTAAATAATTAACTTACAACCTAAATACTTAACTTGCAAGTTAAATATATAATTAGTAAAATAAATATTTGTGTACAAAAATATTTATTTTCCAAGCTAAACATTTAATTTCTACGCTAAACATTTTATCCCTCAACTAAAATTTTAACCTGCTAACTAAATATTTAGCTCTGACATAAGTATTTATTTTATAAGCTAAACATTTAATTCAACATAAATATTTAATTGAATAACTAAATACAGTATTTAACTCTGACCTAAATAATTAGCATACAACCTAAATACTTAGCTTGCAAGTTAAATACTTAGGTCAGAGTAAAATATTTTGTTAGCGAAAAAATAGTTTAGGAATTAAATGTTTAGTTTTGAAAATAAATATTTAGGTTGGAAATTAAATATTTAATTTACACCAAAATGTTTAGTTTATTAAAAAATATTTAACTTGCAAGTTAAGTATTTAGTTTGTAAACTAAATGTTTAGCTTGTAAATTAAACATTTAGTTTGGACTAGGACATTTATAAATGTATGAATAACATGGTGAAAATATGACTTTGAAAAAAAAAATACTGTTTTTTTTCTCATTAAATTCTAAATGAACCAAAATGTTGCTGTTAATTTTGACTGTGTAACTTTACAAATGGCACCCCATATACTTCTGCTACTTCGTTACTTTTTATTTCTGATTTTTATTTCTCCTGTGTTCTCTTTTTAACCAACCATGCTGTGCTTTTTCTCTACTTAGCAATGCAAAGGCAGAATCTGACAGTTACTTAAGATAATGCTCCTGACTCTCACTCTCTGAGGGACAATCTCTATTTACAGAGTTCACACTTCAGCAACGCTGAGAGCCGGATAAGTATCTGCTCTGTGTATATGAGGCCAGCTGATATTTAAAGAGTTTGACTATTTTATGAGTTTCAGTCTGAGAACAAAACAGGAGAAAATGGGGGGACGATCCCTCGTGAGCAGCAAACAGTGCATGCCCTGATGGAATGTGCAAATATGAGCCAAACTGCCTTAGTTTTTTGGAGGGATTTATGACGAGCCCGTCTCATTATCTGCGAGCGGGATTACCACCATACGCTTCACTCCACAGTAAAGTGGTTCCATGCCACATAAAGCCCAAAGTGGTTTCTGACACAGTCTCTTGCATTTTCAACACAGATTTAAGGGATGACTAGACTCTTTCACGTTTTTGGTTGTTGATGAGTTAGTCACCCTAAGCCTAATGGATCCGCTCGCTTCCATTGTTTGGTTTAACATTTGCACCAGGAAGACCAAAAAGTCAAGAGCTCACATCTGTTTTCCTTTTGTTACCACCATGATGATCGCTCTAAATTAAATGAATAAAAGTACCGTATGTTCCGCCGTAAACGTCGCACCGCCCTATAAGTCACATCAGTCCATATATGCCTAATAAAGTGGGAAAATCCATAAATATGTTGCTTCGCCATATATGTCGCATCTATTATGCGTCACCGCTGATGTGTCACGTTTGTTACGCTTCACGGCTGACAGCCTGGAAATGTGGGCTGAACCTGGAAATGTGGGCGGGTGTTGTGCCAAAAATCGATTTGCTGTCAAATAGCAGCCACGGGAGCGTGCACGGGAGGACTTTAACAAGAATTTGACAAAATAACCGCCTAAAAACATTTATTTGTTTGCTCGAAATTATAGTAAAGATGGGTCTCAGTCTAACTTTTGCTTAATAAATGCACTTTGACGGTCTAATCAGCTGCATTTCAAAGCCGATATGGGGAAGTAAATGCATGGGAGGGCTCGCTGTGCATTTCTTCAAAATTTAACAAGATAACCACCTAAAAACAATTATTTGTTTGCTCAGCTTTATAGTAAAGGTGTGTCTCAGTTGAATTTTTACATAATAAATGCACTTTATTGTCAAATTAGCTGCATTTTCAGGCGTTGCAGCGAAATGAAGCTGATTTGATGGTTGCTCCAGGTGAGCTGGGCAAAGGTGGCATGCTGGATTGTGTCATTAATAGCCACTTTTGCATATATGTCACAATGGCATGCCATACTAGTTGACATCTAGTGGCTGGAAATGGCAGTGTTCAATATTTTCAGTCAGAATGAATGAGAATGGTCATATCATAGCTAAAAATAGTTTTTTAAATATAAGAAAAAAATCAATAAATACTTTGCTTTGGCGTATAAGCCGCAGGGCTTGTGAATTATGCAAATAAACGTGACTTATAGGGTGAAAATTATGGTAATTGGTTTGTGAGTGTCCTCTAGACTTTTGAAGACAGATCAGCAGGTAAAGCTTGGGCGGGCCTCCAAGGAAAAAGGATCTCCTACTGACTTTGAGAACATGGAAAGAAGCTGAAGCGTCTGAGATGAAGGAGGCTGATTAAAATACTGTGCTGCAGAGAAAGCTCCTATCTACGACTCAGTGTCTGGGGAAATATAAAGCAGTCACCAAGGCTAATGGGAGACGATATGTGTTTTTTTTTGTCTCGTTAATTAACATGGATGTGGTTAGGGCTGTAAGGATATGCAGACTATGAATTCAGGAGGGTGCTGGAACAAGTCAAAAAGCTGTCATGGCACACAAGCACCAGTTTCTCTCCTCAAAGAACAAAAAAGTCTCTCCATTGAGGATATTTTCTCTACATCGCAGGTGAGTTATTGCAAGGTGTGAGCCATATTTCCTGATGCTCTAGGTAACTCTTGTCTGCCAGTCAAGTCATCTGATCTGCTAACTTTAATCACTCAGAAACTTGCAGAGCTGGGCATTAGTTTCTGACTGCATAACAGACTAAAGAGTGGCACATTTCCCTTTTTTCCCCAATCGTACTTACTAATTTAAACTCTAATGCAACTTCATTGACATCTAGATGAGAAAGTTACCTTAATAGTTGAAGCAGATGGTGCCAGTTTTGTGTCCGAAAATTAGAACATTAATTTAAACACTGGCAAGTCAATGCAACAGTAAACTGAACATCAGCCTCTGCCAGCTACCATTGTGTGTAATATCTGATGAGAAAAGGTGGCATTTTTTTAAAGTTTCAAGCCCCCACCAGTCATTTCCATAATTTATATTTCATTCAACCTTCAGTAATGCTGGACACCAAAAATAGAAATACAGGTAATGGATTTCCTGGGCTTTCTTTTCCACTCATCACCTCCTGTACCTGCAAACAATCCACTTGCACACAGGATCACACTCAGACAGTAACTGTTTGGGCCCAAACCAGCAGTATCAGAGGACTCTGCAAGCTTCAGGCTTCTAATTGACCTCATTTCCCGTCCTCTTGTCTTTTTCTTTGTGTTCATGAACGCACCAGCTATTCTGTCAAATGCATTATTCTTCAAGGATGGACGTACAGTAGCCTTCTTCCTTTTCACATATGATAAATAAATTTTTAGATGAAACCAAAGAAAAACAAGGCCAGTCCCTAAAAAAAAAAAAAAACGTATGTGAGAAAGACTGACAGAATGAGGATGAGACAGAGAGAAGAAGCAGACAGTGAGTGTGTGCTGGCTGTGAACCATGAAGGACGTCCATTGAAAGATTTGTCACAGGCATCTCACAGAAACGGAAAGAGGGCCATGAGTGCAAGGGGGCCAAAGAGCGAACAGAGGCTCTTCAAAGCTGATTGTGGCATGCATCACTTGGAGCTATATCATGACCAACCCACCATCCTGTCCAGCCAATCAACGGGCCTATTGTTGTGATGAATATTAGCAGAGGTTTATGAATTTCCTTGTGCCGCAGTGTCTGGCTACTGTAGCTCTGAGACGGTTAGTGTTGATTATAAGAGACTGCTAGCACACACTCATGTCTGCCTCTCCCTCTTTTTTCCACCATCTACTGCAGAGCCAATTTGCTAATGGATGCAGCAACCTTGTGATTTACTGTTGTCAAAGATACGCTTCAAGTATAATGCACTAAATGATTTAAGTTTGCGGGCAAAATTTACATTTGAAAGCCAGCCCACTCCGAAGAGTGCCCGACATCAAATATGCAAAGTTGATTATGTGGAGCTTCTATTTAGTGGTTCTAAATTACTGTTCAAGCCCTTTCAGAGATATTAAACTCTCCATGGATTGCCTGTAGTTTTGTCTAGGACTCAGTTGCTGGGATGGAAATTAAAAGAGCGACCAGCAAAATCTAAAGATCGCTCCGCCAGAAAGCAATTAAATCTTCCCAAAATTATAGCTAGTGTCACTAAGGCTTACCGGAAATTTTCACGAGTGAAATAGTTTTGGATGTAGCTTCTTGTACTCAGTTTTATTGCTTGTCTTTGCTTTTCAGTGCAAGGCATGGACATGGTCAGTTTTAAATCTTTTTACTTGTGCAAGCATGTCAGATCGACAGCCCTTTATCTAACTGACCCTCTTGAACCGATGCCAGTAAAGAGTTACTGCAGAGACAAAGCTGAGAAATCCCCAGGAGTGTCTGCTGATAAAACCAGCAAACCTCCTTAAACCACCAGACTGTTTGTGGCTGCAAATCTAAATAATTTAGGTAATTTACTCACTCTGTGAGTGTTAACTGTTCAACATATTCCAAAATGTCTAACTAATAATCGTATTTCTGTCTTCCTTGTTTCCATTAACTTCTCCCACTCCTTTTTCTTTAAAAGTCACATCCATCAGCTGATTCAATTCAATTCAGTTTATTTATAT